>CAXKWD010000007.1:54176754-54287419 GCA_964059195.1 Ectobius pallidus
TGAAAGTCCAGAAAATTGAAGCTCATCCATAAATACAATTTTGTCATCAGAAGAGGATTGCTGCAAGGGCCTTGTTGCAGAGACATGCATTCCTTGAGTAGCAATGCATAAATACCACAGTGAAGTGTCTTCTGTAACAGATAAATCATTACGTGATATTTAAGCAAAGTTATTTGTAGCAAGTTTTTGGCATGAACAGCCTCTGCTCAGGTGTTAGAGAATTGAAGGTGAAGTGCATTGAAATTGTCAATGGCAGGCAAAAGTATTATATATAATTTTGACATTGCGTTGCTAATCTAATCTAAACTCTAACAGTCTTACTAATAAAAGTTGCTTAAATGGTCGATGAACAGTTGTTTGGGTGATCTCCGTACAAGTTCTACAAAAGCTGTCTCCAAATTCTTCGCTAGTAATTCCCGTGCATCTGGTAATGTGAAATGTTATCAAACACATCATGCTCAAAATGACATTTCTTGTCTGCGGCATTGAAAGAAGACTTTACTAGTCCATCTATTCAAACTGTGAACAATCAGTAGAATGTCACCTGTTGTGGAAAAAAATCTAGTTTCGATATTACATTAAATTGGTTTCAGAAAACCTTAATCATTGGTAAAATTAGAAGAAGAAAATAAAAACACACGATCTGCCATCTAGGAACAATGTAACTATAAAAGCAGCTAACGATATTTCCTAACAATCTGCAATAAAATGGAAGCATAACTCCAAACTTGATCCTAAACACCTACCAAGCAAACAGCTGTTACTGATGTTGACCATCTTGATTATTTACGTAAAGTGTTCGGTTGTGTAAAGTGTGTACAACTTCCCAATATCGAGTTTCACACATTCAGTCTTTTACACAGGGTTTATTAGTAATACTTTTATCCTTGGCTGTGTACATTCCTGATTTAATGTTACACATGGATTATTAAGACTATACAGGGTCCTAGATTTGTAGGAAGTTTATATAGTGAAGTTATAATCAAATTGAAACTTGAGATGGAGGTTTAACATACGTAACTTCACTTAATTCAAGCACTAACCTGAACATGTTTCGAGCAAACTTCATGACTCATCATCAGCTATACTCCATTATAGCTGATGATGAGTCATGAAGTTTGCTCGAAACATGTTCAGGTTAGTGCTTGAATTAAGTGAAGTTACGTATGTTAAACCTCCATCTCAAGTTTCAATTTGACTATACAGGGTGTTTCCAAAATACTTTTACAAATTTCGGGCATGGGTTCCTTACACCAAAAGAAGTAAAAAAGTTCATATGAACTTATGTCCCATAATCCTTGTTTTCTCGTTAGAAACTGTTCAACACATTGGTACACTCATAACACGACAACACACAAAACTCATAACAAATGCTCGAAATGTCCTCCTCTTGCTTCTAGTCATGCATACACTCGACGAATCATGGACTGTCGCACCTTTTCAAATACTCCGGGATGGTGTCAAATGGTTTTGCTGGCTTCTATGACACATCGATGAAAAGTATCTTCATTCGGGATGTCTGCTCCATAAACCAATGATTTAAGGTGCCCCAGAGATAAAAATTCAAAGGAGTGAGGTTGGGAGAACGAGCAGGCCATGGAACTGGTCCTCCTCTGCCTATCCATCTGTCATGGTAGATACCAGTCAGTGCATCTTGAACATTGAGACTAAAATGTGCTGGAGCCCCATCATGCATAAACCACATGTTTTGTCTTATTTTCAGGGGCACATCTTCGTGAAGTAATTCTGGAAGAGTGTTTTGAATAAAGTCTCTGTAAACAGCACCTGTAAGACGTGCTGGTAGAATGTATGGACCTACCAGACAGTCACCTATAATTCCAGCCCACACATTAATCCTAAACTGTTGCTGATGTCTAACCTGAACTACAGCATGAGGATTATGATCTGCCCATATGTGTTCGTTGTGGAAATTTGTAATTCCATCTCTCCCAAACGCTGCTTCGTCTGTAAACAAAACTGATGAGACAAACAATGGATTGGCTGTTTGTGCTAGAAACCATCGGCAAAAGTTCTCCCGTGGTGGATAATCAGCAGGCAAAAGGCATTGCACATGTTGAATATGATAAGGATAGAGGAGCTGCGTGTGAAGTACCCTACATGCTGTACTGTGAGGTGTACCAAATGTCACAGCAATTGTCTTGTACTGATACTTGGATCGTCTTCGATACGCTGTAAAATTGGTTCTTTATGGTCCGGCATACAAACAACTCTTGGTCTTCCTCGATCGATAGTCTGTGGTGCAACACTTCCTGTTTCAGCAACACGACAATAAACAGCAACAAAGGTTGGATGACTCGGTTGTCTTCTGTCTGGAAACGCCATCTGATACAACCGTTAAGCCTTGTGTCCATTACCATTCGTGTGACCATACATAAAAATCATGTCTGCCTGCTCAGGAAATGAATATCCTGCCATGGTTGAACGAATCACGTGCAGTTAACTCACTACATGTACACAATTGAAGACAGACTAATGACAAATGTAAACAAGTCTCCATGGCCACACTTCGCCACCTACTGTACAGTACATAAGATACATGAGTCAAAGCCTTCTATGAATGAGTGCACAGAGAAATGAAGTTGTGAGGTCGGACCTCGAGGGTCATTGAACGCAAACTTTCATTAATAAATGAATAACGAGATAACAAGGATTATGGGACATATGTTCATATGAACTTTTTTCCTTCTTTTGGTGTAAGGAATCCATGCCCGAAGTTTGTAAAAGTATTTTGGAAACACCCTGTATATTGATTGATTTTTTTTTTTAGAACATACTGTATTTTTATTATTGGAATTAAACATTTACATTAGTCTTAAGAGCTGATGGTCAACTTATATACACTTTAAGCTCCACTTATGTCACATTCTTTCATGGACTAGTTTTGGGGAAACAACTCATCCCCATCCTCGGCTGTTGGTCGACTGGTATCCACACGGCAGTGACTAGAAGTTTCCGTCTGTGTTGTGATGCCATCTTTCTTTCTGTTCGCCATTTTAATAATGTCATCCATGGGGGAATTTCAAAATGCATCACGGAGTCTTTATTTTTCAGTTCATTTTCCTCAGAAGAGTTGTAAAACTTAATGATAATAGTAAGTATCAAAAAAATTTGGAAAAGAAAGCTATGACCTTAGAAAGATCTAAATATTATGCCACACTAGAGAAAACGGATTTGGAACTATACAAGCTGCATTTGAAATTACAGGGGAACCTTGGCAATTTAGTTTGGGAAAATTTTGAATCTAACCTATATAACAAACTAGCTTAAAAGACCCAGCGTCGCCCGGGTTTTTTATTTTGTAATTGGAAATGAACTTATGAAGGAATTCTAGGTCCTTATATAGGTATTTATAATTTGAAATAGGAAGAACGACTTATTACACTAAAACTATTCCCTCAGAAAACGCTTGATATAGTTTTTTATGGCTCATAGAGGATGTAGAATTCTGCATTGCATTGCTTGTACACAGCAAGCCTGGTAAGGGTTCAAATAAGAAGAAACAGAAATTCCTGTAACATAAAATTGTAATACCGAGGCGGAAAATTTTATTTCTCCCTGTCATGTTACCATAAAACTGTTTTGGGGATGAAATTAAACAGAAAGCAATATCACTTTCATACTTCTCTCTCCAAAAACCAATAATATACCATATTACCATACCTCGTATTGTTTTCTCTATGTCCAGGGTAGAGAAAAGTTATGTGACTGTATTATTTTCGTGGATTACATTCTTTAATATTTATTTATAACATGAATTATAAATTGATACCTTCTCTTATTTGTCAAACTTGCATTTTTTCCCCCAAAGCCATCTGATACCATTATCAACAATATGTTCTGTGATTTGAGTTTTATAATCCTGTGTAAAAAGGGATTGATTGTAATTGTAATTTATTCTTGTATCAACCCATTTACCTCCTTGGCATTACACAAAAAGGGATTAAGTATTCTCAAAAACATTTAATTTTTGGCAATTAAAATCAAAATTTTGTAAATTCCTTTCTTAGTGAGCACCTACATTATGAAATGAAGGTACTGTCAAAATTCCAAGTCTCTACCTGTTATAGTTTAGGCTCTACATTGATTCCTGTCAGTCAGTCAGTCAGTCAGGACAAAGACTTTTATATATACAGTAGACTCCCTCTAATCCGGCCACCCAGGGACTGGATCCTCGACCGGATTAAAAAATGGCCGGACCATCCGGCGGTCTTTTAAATGTGTCAAGTATAACCTATTAAAGCAAAAACCAACTTTTAAGATGGTTTTGTCAATTTTTTAAAGCGTACTTATCCAAAAATTAAAATACAGTATTACAATTACAATTTCAAAAATTATAAATCTGTTATTTTCTTCTGCTTTTTTAGTTGAACTCTTTTTTCGAAAGCATAATCACGCCACATCTTCATGAACATTACATCGATAGCTGATGCAGCAGCCTGTTGCTCGACATAGGTAGTCGTCAGTTCCATTGCTGAGAACTGATGTGATTTGTTTACACTTAAGACTGAAAACTAAACAGGCATGTTTATTCAAGACGAAGGCTCCATGCAAGATTAGTAAACTCACTAAAGGATCAATAAACAGTGGTGAGTGCTGCCCAATAATCTATTTATATTACGTCACATTCCTCACCATAAGAAGAATGTCATTCAGTAATAGAATGTTTATTCTAGTCGATTACTGCCCTGAGAAACCCTTCCGCGCGCAGATGACTCATTCCAAGAAGTCGGCCGAATCATCCGGCGGCCGAACCATCCGAGGCCGGACTAGAGGGAGTCAACTGTATAGAGATTGAGGTTTATCATGCTAAACAAAACACAAAGACTCAAAAAGAAAGCTGAAAACTAACACTCCAAGCACAAAAATGATGGGGATAGGCCTAATTCTGGGTTAAGGAAAAAGAAAGTGGAAAATTCAGATTCAAAACCAAACAATGTAGTTAATCTATCCACACACTCTTTCAAACAAGAGGAAATTGACTTTTTGAACAAAGGAATGGAAACCTGTGTGAATTATTTGAACAACTTGGATGATTACATAGCGGATGTGGAAATGGCCTCAAATAGGTTACGGGAAAGCAATGACAAAATTGTTGCTCAATCAAAATGCGTAAAAATTTTAGAACAAATTTCTCAAAAACCGGATCATAAAACTACAGATTTAAAACATAAAATCAGGGAACTGAACCAGAAACCCGTGTATTACTTGAAAGCGGATAAAGGCAACAAAACCTAATCTGGATGATTACGGTATATACACAGAACAAACAAACTTTTACAGAATCCATAATGTGATAAATTAACCAAAGATCCTTTGAAAAATTTCACAGATGCAACCCTTAAGACAATTAAAGACAGTAGTGTCATTCCAAACGAAGTAAAAAGAAAATCAATAGTGCACAATCCCAAATTACCAAAATTGTACTGCCTACCTAAAATCCACAAAAATGATGACAGCATGCGCCCAATTATCAATAACACTGATACTCCAACATATAATCTTGCAAAATGGCTAGTGGAAAAATTTCAAGAACTTGAGAAATTTGAAACTTTAGGCATAAAAAATTCATTATAATTAGTAGAAAAAATCAAAGAGAATCACATTGAGGATGATGTACCAGTTTCCTTCGATGTAAGTGCATTATTCACTAGCATCCCCACCAAGAAATTACCAAAATTAATTACACATTGGCTTTTATTGAATGATCTCACACCCGAAGTAATTGAAGGATACAACAAGCTCTTGGACTTATGCATTAAACAAAATAGTTTCATGTTTAACCAGGATACTTACCACCAAACTTCAGGCTTAGCAATGGGCAACCCAATTTCACCGTTCTTGGCAGATTTATTTATGAGCAATTTGGAAATCAAAGTCACTTAAGCTTTTCCTCATATCTTTAAGGGATGGAGGAGATATGTGGAAGAATTTTTGCAGTTGTACCAAAAAAGTTTACAGAAGATGCAGTGAAGCTATTAAACTTACAAGAGGGGTCATTAAAATTCACCATGGAAACAGAACAGAATGGTTGTTTACCATTTTTAGATTTAAAAATCATGAGGAATAAAAACAGATTGGAGTTCGGAATCTACAGAAAACTAACCCATGTTGATAATTATATCAAATACAATATTTACAACCCAAACCCCTACCAATTTGCTGGCTTCAACAGTTTAGCACATAGATCGACTAACATTCCATTGAATAAAGGAGAATATAAGATTCAATACCAACACATACATGAAGTTGCCAGGACTAACTGTTTCAAGACAAATTTCATAGATAAGATGATCGCCAAACATGGAAAACAAAAAAAAGATAAAAGACACAACTACTTTGGCTAATGTAGATAAACCTAAACCAACCTACTGAAAATTCACCTTTCATCCGAAATTGTTCCAGAAGTTTGAAAAGCTATTCTTGGACTATAACATACAATTAGCACCACAAAACAAATTCAACCTGAGGAATTTGCTTAATCACCCGCTCAAAAACAGTACTCCAGTTAAAAAATTATCAGGGATTTACAAAATGGAATGTGAAGACTGCAGCAAAATTTATATTGGACAGACTAAATGAAATTTTGAAATCAGGATGAAAGAACACTTAGGAAATGTTAAATTAATACAGACAGACAAATCAGCAATAGCTCACCACTCTTGGACCTGTGACCACCACATCAAGAAAGACGTTAAATTATTAAAACATGTGACAAGACCACAAGAACTCAACACCTGGGAGAAAATCTTCATACTGAAGAATAAAGCCTCCGTGATGAATTTTGAAATTCCCCCCGTGGATGACATCATCAAAATGGCGAACAGGAAGAAAGATGGTGCCACAACACAGACACAGCCACTGCCGTGTGGATACCAGTCGACCAACACCCGAGGATGGGGATGAGTTGTTTCCCTGAAATTACTCCATGAAAGAATGTGACGTAAGTGGAGCTTAAAGTGTATATAAGTTGACCATCAGCTCTTAAGATTCATTAGTTTCACTGTTTATATCACTTCCCACGTTTATAGTTTTATTTACATTAGTTCTCTACATTAGGGGAGAATCGCACTTTTATGTCAATACTGGACCCTTAATACCCAGGAGTAAATACCAACAGCAATACTAATTGGATGTGTGCTAATAAATGAATCAGGAAGAACACCAACTAAGGAAACTGAATTTACCCCAATTCAAATGCTGGCCACACTCAACTAAGTGGAGATAAAACAAGACAGGTTTGAAGGCAAATAAAGAATGATGTAATTGTACCATTCTCCTCCTTCTTATTAACTATAAGACAAATATACCTACCAGTCAAATATTTGAAGGTCATGAATGAGTTAAATTTGTTTATCTTGCTTATCCAATGCCCACCTTGCAAGGCTAATTTATCCTGCAGTCCTTGTTTACATACGTAAGTATAGTTATATTTAGTGTATGTCTAGGGTATAGTGTCTATGTACGCAACATTCACCCCGCTTCCCTCCAATGCTGCAGAAGAGTGACAGTATTTTGCAGTAGCTGCTTCATAAAGTTGTTTGGCCACCCAACGCCTCCTTCAACACCATCACCAAGAGTTAATCCTCTTTTTAAAAAAATACACTATGGGTCCACGAAAGTTGCCATTGTGTTCGACAGATAGGCCTACCCTGCTCAGAGTGTCACCAAAAGATCTGAGTTATTGCGGCGGATGAAGATTCACCAATCCCCCGAAGTAATCTTTGATGTAAATATAATTAACCAAGTCGCTCAGGAAAGATTTTGGTCATTGAGTTTAATAAAAGTCTTCTCATTGAAGTCCTGAAAAGTCACTTCAAAAATTGTGACATTAAAGTCAATCAGGCCCATGTAGACTTGCTCATTTCCAAGGCCAAAGAGCATGAAAATGTCCCAATAATTGGAGAGGACATAGACCTTCTTGTGCTTATTATAGGGCTTGGCCAGCCCTGCATCAACTTGGTCTTTCTGAAGCTGCTGATGTGCAATATTTGAGAACAACTTTCAAATTCGACCAATCCATATCCAGCCACATCCTTTTCATCCACACGTTTAGTGGATGTAATACGACATCTGCTATTTTTGGTCAAGGAAAGATGAAGCTGAGCAGCATGGTCAGCTTTTCGAAAGAACTTCAGGACATCTCCCAATGCTTCATCGACCCATTCACCAGCCGTGATTAGATTGATGAGGCTTGGTGATCTCTAAGCTGGAGATCCCACCAAAGTAGCTCTGGACAAACTGCGCCAATCCACGTTCACACAAACAGTGGCCAAGGGAAAAGTGGACCTCGCAAGACTACCACCTAATTATGATGCCGCACGCCACCATTCATATCGGTGTTCCCATCAAATACAGACATGATTGGGTAAAACAAGAACTTCACCTTGAAGAAAGAGGATGGGTGCGTAGTAATGCGGGTCTAGTGCCACTAAAAACCACCAGATACGTGATTCCCTTGTCTCTACTCAAGACAGTGTCATGCCCTTGCAAGATAGCGTGTAGCAGAGCCTGTTCTTGCCGTAAGGCTGGTCTGCAGTGCTTTTCCATATGCAAGCACTACTGTGGTCAACAATGTGACAACACTTCATCCACCGGTAGTTGATGATGATGACAACAAAGATCACTTCAACCAGCTACTGGAGCCCGAGGAGCAACCACAGGAGGATGATGAGAGCTTCCACAGATGCTAATAGAGGAACTGAGCTCCTTGATTTATTTATATTATACACATTTTTAAACATATAGGCCTATTTATTGTCTAATGGTTTTTCAGGTATTTAGAATGGCTTTATTTGGTGACAGGTTTCGGCTCAGCCATGCTACCGTTGATCAGGCTTATTAACATATCATTTCTATTATTAACAGTTTTTTTAATAGATTTACATCATGGTAAATTAATAAAATGCTGGTATGGTGTATAATTCTTAGGTGTTTTTAAATTAAAGTCATGTACCTAGAAGATGGCGACGATGCAATAGGAAGTTGTGGAAGCAGCAGAAAGGAAAGGCAAATAGGCGAGTAAGGTATAGATACAAATAGCGCAATGTAGGAAATCTAACACAGAAAGTAAGTCTGATAATTTGTAGCAAATAAACAGAGTATACCAGGGAAGGAAGAACTCATAAGCAAGCAAACAACAATCGTAGAAAAACAGGTTAGGAAACAGAAGTCAGACAACGGAACAGTTAGAGAGCAGACATAGGTGACAACTAGCGACATCTAGCACCGAAGAAAAGGAACACAGTGAAAGCAGAGTGTCACCTACTGAAGCCTAGCGGGAAAGAAAGCAGCGGGCTTAACCGACCTCACGGCACAGTAAGTAAAGAAACTACCGAACAGCTATACAACCATGGCGAATAAGAAAAAGACTAATAAAGATAATAAAGGTACAAATGCGAGTAAGGAGGAACAAGAAGAAAGTTCAGACATTAAAGCTATGCTATCGGTTATCCTAGAAGAAATAAAAACCCTAAGAACGCAAAATGAGGAGTTCAGAGAAGAGACAAAGAAAGAAATAATAGAAATGAGGAATGAACTGAAAACAATGGACAAGAAAGTGGACGACAGACATAGAGCCCTTGAAGTGAAAATATCCAACCAAGACAATAACACAAAAGAAACAATAGGGAAGCTGGAACTGAAAATACAGGAGCTAGAGGAAGCAGAAGAATACAGGAAACGGAGAGAAAAGAGGAACAACATAATTATTAAAAGCAAAGACTTCAATGAGAATACAGCAGAGACAATACACCAAAAAGTCAAATCAGTACTGAGGAGGATCGGAAGTAAAGAAGAATATGTAGATGCAATTTACATCGGCAAAGACAGAGCAGAGAGAGGTCTTGTAAAAGTAGAGATGAACAGCTTGGAAGACAAGATCGCTACAATGAAAAACAAGAGCAAATTAAAAGGCGAGGAGTGCTATATAGACGCTGATTTCACGAAAAAAGATCAATACAACAAGAATTGAGAAAAAGAGCTAGAGCAGAAAGAGAGAAAGGGAACGATGCGAAAGTAGGATATCAGAAAATATTCATCAACAACATATGTATCAATTGGCAGGACCTAACGCAATTAGAGTCATCAAACTCTGACACAAACTCTGTCACAAGAACCTCTCCAAAAAACTAAAGGCAAAGGGAAACGAGATCATAATAGGAACATTGAATGTAAGATCGCTTAGTACAATAGAAAGAGAGGAAGAACTAGACCACGCATTAGCTGATGTAAAATTTGAAATTCTAGGCCTGAGTGAGGTGAAGAGAGAGGGGGAAGCTATAATCGAGAAGAACAATGGTGATATACTATACTACAAAGGAAATACCCCGGGCCAAAAAGGAGTTGGATTTATAATAAAGAGGCACATAAAACACATGATACAAGCCATTGTAGGAATATCAGAAAGGATAGCTGTCCTAAAATTGAATTCGAAAGATTGCCCAACAACAATAATTCAAGTATATGCCCCAACAGGGAACAGCAGTGAAGAAGAGTGCGAGGAATTCTACACTGCCCTAGAAAACACTCTAGAAATGCACAGAGCATCAAGAACCATAATTATAGGCGATTTTAACAGCAAAATAGGAAAGAGAATCTATGAAGAGAAAACAGTAGGCCCTCACGGATATGGACAAAGGTACAAAAGAGGCGAAAGATTGGTCTATTTCACACAGGAACACGAACTAAAAGTGGCCAATAGCTTCTTTAGAAAACCCCCACACATGAAATGGACATGGCGTTCACCGGATGGCTATACAAAAAACGAAATTGACTTTGTGATTACCAATAAAATTCAGGAAGTAAGAGATATCCAAATAAGCCAAAGCATAAAATTCAGTACAGACCACAGACTAGTAAGAGCAACAATAAAACTGAAAAAAAAAACAGAGGAAAAGCAAAAACTCACAAAGATTGAGAGCGAACCTCTTAGACAAGGAGGAAATACACAAAGCATTACAAGATAAAATATCTCAGATGAACCTAGGACCAGACAAAAACACACAGGAACAATATAACATATTAGAGCAAACACTGAAGGAGGCAAGCACGACCTCCGAAAGGCAAACAGAACCAAGGTCGCACAAAACAAAACTATCTCAAAACACCCTACAACTAATTGAACGCAGAGCAAGACTACAACCAAACAGAGACAAATCTGAAGCCACCAAACAGGAATATGCAGAACTAGATAAAGAAGTAAAGAGAGAAATTAGAAAAGATGTAAGACTATATCGCTCAGAACTAACTAGACAAACATTAGAGGAGACAAGATCAGTCAGGAAAGCAAGGAGAAATCTGCAGAAGGGAAAACAGTGGATACTAAGCGCCAAAGACCAGGCGGGCCACAACTTAACCACAAGATGAGAGATAATCAACGCAGCCACAGACTTTTATAGATCACTCTACGAGAGCTCCATAGACAAATCCACAAAAGACCTAAGATACAATCATATAACGAAACACTACAACGATACCATCATCCCCAAAATATTACACAGTGAGATCAGAACTGCAATCAATGAACTGAAAAACGGCAAATCGCCAGGCGAAGACGGGATACAAAACGAACTAATTAAAATAGGAGCAAACCAACTGATCCCATTAATATCCACAGTCTTCAACAAAATACTAGAAACGGAAGAGATACCAGAACAATGGAAAACCAACACTATCATACTATTACATAACAAAGGTACGAAAGATGACATAAATAATTACCGACCCATAAGCCTGATGTCTAATATCTACAAGCTTTTCACCAAAATTCTGACGAAGAGGCTAACAAGAATCCTAGACGAGAATCAGCCACCAGAACAGGCAGGTTTCCGCAATAAATACAGCACGGCGGACCACATACAGACGATAACCCAAATAGTTGAGAAATACAATGAATTCAACATGACAGTATACCTTGGATTTGTGGACTATAGCAAAGCCTTTGACTCCGTAGAACATATTAGCATACTCAAAGCACTTTACTCACGGGGGATAGAAGCAAAATATATACGGATCTTATACAACATATATCAATCAAAGTATGCCTAAAGTGAAGACAGAAGAGGAAGGACAAACGTTTAAACTAGAAAAGGGAGTAAGACAAGGGGACCCAATATCCCCCAAGATTTTTACAAGTGTCTTAGAGGATGTTTTCAGAAATATCAGATGGAACGTGAGGTATGGTATAAACCTGGACGGAAAAAGACTGACTAACCTGCGATTCGCAGACGATGTAGTTATATTCGGGAAATCACCAAAAGAATTGCAATCAATGCTTCAGGAACCAAACGTAAGAAGTAAATCAGTGGGCCTCTCCATGAACATGACTAAAACTAAAGTGATGACTAATGGCCCCCAAACTCCGATCACAATCGAGGGAACGCAAATAGCATATGTAAATGAATACATATACCTAGGTCAAATAATATCCTTTGATAACGGCATGGACAGGGAAGTACACAGACGAATCACACAGGCATGGAGAGCGTTCTGGTCCCTCAAATTTGTGCTTGTGGATAAAAAACTCAGCAGGACACTAAGAATAGAAGCTCTACAATCATGCATCTACCCGGTGATACTCTATGGCTGTCAAACATGGGCGCTGACATCGACACAGAAAAAGTTACTACAGGTATGCCAGAGGAAAATGTTAAGAAAAGTCCTAGGCATAACATTGAGGGACAGAATCCCCAATACTACACTAATCCAGTCAGCAAAAACGACAGATATCGCTCACCTAGCAGAAAGCACTAAATGGAGATGGGGTGGCCATGTTTCAAGGTTGGTGGACGATAGATGGACATACAGGAGTACCATATGGGACCCCAGACAAGGAAGAAGGCTGTGCGGAAGACCAAAAAGGAGATGGGAGGACCTTTTCAAGGATAAAGTGGGCCAACAATGGACCAGGGTAGCCAAAAGAAGAAACGAGTGGAAAGAACTGGGGAAAACCCTGAACAATACGCAAGACTAAGTGCTCAAGACCAAGTGTTAAAGTTCAAGTGTACATGACGCTCAAAATCACAAACAACTTGACTAGCGCGGAGTAGCTCGCCGTGCTAGATAAGAGGAGCTAAACCCTTCTTAGGAGGCCTTTGCCCTACATGGGACATGATAGGCTTATTTTATTTATTTTTATTTTATTTCTTATTTACTCGTGTTGTCATATTTGTTTTCTCCTTATTCACATTTTAAATTGATTATTTGATGATACTAAAGCAAGAATAACTCTGTAGGGTCTACACCCATACTGTTGAAGCGTTCTAACCCATAGGTAGGCTACCTTCATATGCCAACTTGCCGGACACCGGGAGATTGCCAATTTCAAGAGATGTACTTGACCGAAACTAAAAATGTTGGTACTCAGTAGACGCAGAATTTGATGTTCTACAACTTTTATTTCATGAGTTTTTCTCTCAGAGTACTCATTTCCAAGCTGCAGACTCATATATAGCACGATATCTCAGTTTTTGGCAAAATTGGAAAAAATCGTCGTTCTTTGACCTTGGTTTTTGACCATACTACTTGACCGAATTATTACGTTGTAGTACTCATTCGACGCAGAAATAAATGTTCTTTAATTAGTTACATCATAACATTTTCGCTAGGATGCACCGTTTAGGAGTTAGAGGAGTAAAACCAAAATAAGTCCTACAATTTCGAGGTTTTTTTGCCGCCAAAATTTTTCCCGAGGTCGCCTGTGTTAGCATTTTTGTTTTTTACATGCTTGTATCCATATATACAAGTTAAAAAAATAAAATCTTCTACCCCACCTTTTGCATCATACAATACCTCTACTGACTGGCCTAATAAGGAACTTTGGATGGATGAAACTTGTCAGATGTTTGATTGATCTATCTATATTAATAAAAATGAATTTGCAAAACGGTTGTTGCCGCATCACTTGAGAACGGCTCGACCGATTTGGCTGATTCTTTTTTGTTGTGTTCGTAATTGTCACGACAAGGTTTGTGTGAAAGAAAATTTTTGGAAAATCCACGGGAAAAGTCGGAAATGTGAAATGAGGCAAAGTTAGAGAGTTCTGATGTAAATTTTTTACATAACGAAAGTATTGTTTACGATGTTTACATAGGGCTTTGGATACTATATTATAATAGTTAGTATTAGTATTAGCCCATAATGTCCCCGAGGGGCGTTTGTGAAAATAATTCTGAAGAATAAAATCCACACACAATATTTCTGCGCAAGTATTTAATACATAATTGTGAAAATAATTCTTAACGAATAAAATCCAAGAAAATAAAGCAGTCACATAACTTTCTCTACCCTCGACATGGAAAATATCATTTTCTCACTTCACATTTTGATATAGAATAAGCGGTCGTATTGCAGGGACAACTTAAGTGTGTGCCAGTTAGTATTCTATATCAGAAGTCGGTAACAAATCCTATCCACTGATAGTCACTCATAGCTGTAGGCTTTGTATTAGTTGAGAAATAGGCCTAGGGACGTTTATCAGAGGCTCTAAGCATCTAAAAGAAGACAAAACGGGATGGAACATTTTCAGTCCTACGCGCGCAGTTTATTATGTCCCAGATTTCTGGGAAGGAAAGTATGAAAGTGATACTGAATTTCTTTTTTACTTCAGCCCCAAAACGGTTGTATGGTAATATGAGAGTGAGAAATACAATTTCTGTCAAGACAATACAGTCTTATGTAACCGGAATTTCTTTTTCTTCTTATTTGCACTCCTCCCAGGCATGGTGTGTAGAAGCAATGGAATGCAACATTCGACATCCTCTATGACCCATAAAAAGCTATATCTAGCGTTTTCTGAGGGAATAGTCTGAATGTCATATGTCGTTCTTCCTCATTTCTAATTCCACATACATATTATATAAGGACCTAGAGTTTCAACATAGAAAGTCCTCCATAAGTTAATTTCATATTACAAAATACAAAACCCAGGAGACGCCAAGCCTTTTAAGCTAGTTTAAAATAAAAACTAATCCAATTGGCATATCAATTATTTGATTTTTGTATTAAAGATATAAACTGCTATATATCGCAGGGGGTGGGGTGCAATTAAGCTGTAGATCCATCTAAAAACATGACATATATAAAATTTTCAGTGTTCCCGGATTCATTGAAAAAATCTAGTAACCTTATATGATATGATATATTTATTGTACCAAGAAAATTACAAAAGAATCTACTGGATTCGACACTTGTCATTTTACCAGTAGACATCTTAGAAAACACAATAACACTTTTTTAATTGGAGGAATGTGTAGACATATTGATAGTGCTGCTGAATACATATAAACTGATTTCCCTCTCTACTGAAAGAAAAAGAGAAATAAACACTAGGCAATAAGAGAAACAAAAACAAAAAACAAAACAAACAAAAAAAAAAAATACAATTTTCTAACACTCATCAAAATACCTCTCTTTGTAAGTCCCTTCAAAGTTCGCATCGTACCACGAATTAGGCCACTGTTCTAATGATATTGCTGTTATCATAAAAAGGAACACTAAATAGTGAATAAAACCGGGCTTGTGATTCTGAACTTTACTTATAAACAAACTTTACAATACAAATATGTGTTCGAATATCATTTAACTCTGATTCATTTAATTTCGCCACTGGTTTGCTCTCACTACTTTATTGTACACTAATCACTAGCTATCAGTTAATGCAGCCAGACTCGTATTTATTATGTTGAATTACTGCTTAGATCGATTTACACCACACTAAAAGAGTGCAAGCGCCTCCTGGATCTGGTAACAATCCCTCCATCTCCTGCTCTCCATGGATCATCCCTCCACGGATCGTCCAAGGCCTGTGAATTGTTGACTTGAGTCATTCTCGCCCCATTATCAGTAGATCTTTCTCTGTTTCGTAATTCAATCCCTCCTGTATTATTTCCGTTGTCTCCCTCTGCTCTTCTTGATTCTTCTTCATTCGTTTCTTTTAACCACGGACCGGCAGCTATCTTTAATCCACTGTTTAGAGTTATTGTCTTCGCTCCCTTGACATCTGCATTGTTGTTTGCGGACATCAGCAGAGATGAAGCGTGACGTATTATTCCTCTCGGAGGTGACGTCACTCGCGAGATCTTCTCCACACGCTTAGCTGTTCTGACATGGGTTGGTGGACTCTCGGCATTGCCTTGAGACACAGGAATTCGCTGACTCGTATCCTCTCTGCCTTTGTTGCTGGTTAGCTCGCTTTTGTCTTCACTGAACTTTTTACCATCTACAAACAGTTCCAAATTGCTTATAACAGCTTCCCTACCTGCTAGCTTTAATTCCTTCCTTTTTTGTATCAATTTTCTCCTGGTGATCCGTTCTTGAGGCGAGAGATCTTTGTTAATAAAAATGCCCGATCCTTTTAAAAGTTTTGCTCTTTCCAGAATCACATGTATAACTTGCTTCGTAGCAAAACGAGCGATTATTAATCTTCTCCCGTTTTTCTTTTCCACGCTGAAGGCTTCGACTATTTCCCATCCTT
Source organism: Ectobius pallidus (assembly GCA_964059195.1). Classification (NCBI taxonomy): domain Eukaryota; kingdom Metazoa; phylum Arthropoda; class Insecta; order Blattodea; family Ectobiidae; genus Ectobius; species Ectobius pallidus. The sequence goes on from CAXKWD010000007.1 coordinate 54,193,247, forward strand.
GAAGTGATCCCAATTTTAACTTGCCCTCCAGAATTTCTGTAATCTCCATCCTAGGCGAAACATCTCGTCTTTCTTCTATCCCCGTGAATACTAGGTTGAATGCTCTATTTCTCTTCTCCATACGATCTATTGTAGCTCTCAGATCTTCCACCTCCCTCTTCATAAATTTAATCTCTTCTCTGATCTCCTGCTTTACTTCTTTTGTTGCCATACTGATTTTATTGCCGAGACGTTCTTCTAGGCCATCAAGCTGTCTGATTATCTCTCCAAGATTACCGTGTGCGTCCGCTGGTCCTGGATTCATCTCTATTCCTCCAATCACTAGAAGGAGTATGATTACAATTGAGTAAATCAATGCGTTAAGAATGTTTACTTTAGTTGCTTCATCCTTCTTTTCCATCGCCTTTTCGTTCCCAAAGGTGCCAATTCTTGCTCTGTATACTGCTATGTTACACCCATTGTCCCTTATGCCACTTTTCCTTAAACAATCCAGAGCACTTCCTACACACGTCCTCCCTCTGCCTTTGCTTGCTTAGTACTGATCTAGTAACCTTATAATAGATAACACACCACATAATATACATTACTGGAATTTGGGTAGGAAATTTAAACAAAAGTGCATACAGTAAAACCCCCTTTTTACACTTTTCAAGGGACTGATGCAAAAAGGTGTAAATGGCAGGAAAGTGTAAATTGCAGGAAGTGAAATAGCTGTAATGTTATATACTGCAAAATGTAATACTTAAAATTAATATGATATCTATGTACACTTACATTATCTATTTAAGATACGAAGCAAAATATGTTGCATTTTCTATTGCTTTATTTCAACTTCATAATACCACCAAAAAACATGCAACACAGAAACACTGGCACTGCTTCAAATTATAATGAATTATGCTATTTGAATAACTACAATACAATAAAATGCAGTAAATTGCACCCACACAAAAAAAAACCAACTTCACCTGGACTAACACAAATAAAAACTGACATTGCGTCTAAGAGAGTTGGTAACAGCGGAAAATTTTGTTAAGGGAAAGCAGTTCTTCATCGAAAATCAATGTTGCCAATGAAGAAAATGTGTAAATGGCAGGAAATGCAGCTGTTTGAAAGTTGTTAATGGCAGGAACACTATATATTATCGGTATAGGATAAAAGATGGGACCAGCAGAAAATGATGTAAATGGCAGGAAAATGTAAATGACAGGAATGTAAAAAAGGGGTTTTACTGTATTCAGTTGTTTCAACCTGATGCAAATCTTTATTGTTCACTTGGAAAAACTGAGTTTTGAAAAACAGTAAGTAGCTTTGTAATTTTTAAGAAGAAAAATTTCCAATAAAAGTTTCAGCTCTTAGTTTAAGCATGTCATGTTCAAAATCTAAAATAATCATTAGAGCCATTTTTGAGAAAATTGCAAAAAACAGAACTTTCTTCATTAAAGTGGCATTAAAATTAAGAGGAAGTCACTACCAATCTCTGTGTCACATCCCCAGAAGATACCTAACAAAAAATATAAAATTTTGTTTTTATAAGAATTTTTGTTCTAGAGCTACGCTGTTCACAGACACTCAGACACACACACACACACACAGACATGTTTCTGAAAGTAGCATTTCTGGATTTAGAGAACCTCAAAATATATATTTACGTTAAAATTCAACTTCAATTTTTGGGGTCCATACAATACTTCCTCTACCTATATAGTAGGCTACCTATGGTATGGGTAGAGGAAGTAAAAATAATGTTATGAGTCATAACTCTTCTGTCATGTTGGAAAATATTTTGTTCATTTTTTCAAATACTTGTTTCAATATCCTAAAATGCTTGTTAACTAATGTTTTGACAATATCAATAATTTATGTGCAACAGGAAACAGATTATCTGGGCCCTGTATATTAATATGTACTGTTAGTCATTGAATGGTACCCACAGTGAAACCTCTCCTAGTGGACATCCCTAAGACATGGACACTCGTCAAATATGTACAGATTTTCATGTCCTAATTGAAATAATTTAGAAATAATTATAAATTCAACTCTTGTTTACGAACACTTTCAAATTATGACACCGACAGCTGTCTGACAGTCCTAAAGCTTGCTTTACCTTCTGACTATCATATGGACAGAACTTGAATTTCAAGAGCTAATGTATTAAAAATGAAAAAAATCAGTTCTGGAATTGTACAGAAGTATACTATGAAAGAAGAAAATAAGGGTGTTGTACCACATGACTAATTTAAAAAACTAAACTCTGTGGTGCTACATCCCTGAAGGAACTTATCCTACCACCCGACTGCTGCATCATCTACCATAGGCAAATGGCAGGATTGGGGGCATGTGGTGAACATCCTGACACCCATAGCGGATGAATAAATTAATCATAAAACTTTGCCTGTTTGAAGCATCCAAGATTTCTTCAATTGCAAAATTGTACACATGATAGGTAGTAGTTTATTTTGCTCTTCTTTTCACTCAGTTTCTGGAAGACATAGCACCTTAACATAAGGGTTTGAGGAAATTACACTCTGATAAATAGTTGAAGTTATAGAGCATGTGAAAAAACCAAAAGCTGTGTTTGTGTGCTTGAAGGTAAATTTTGTTTAGGAAAGATGCAAATAAGTACCATTCAGCAATAGAAAGATGACGTATTAAAGCACATAAACCATAAGTTGAAAACTGTAAATTACTGTATTGCATAACTGTAGACCTAGAATTTTCCCTTTTTGGTCTCATCTAGTACAAAGTTGCAAAGTAGTGTTTTAGAACTAAACAAATATATTTCATTTAAAGCATGAAACACATATAATAAATTTACTGTAAGATTGGGCAGTCTCCCTAGCAATTTAAGACAACTTCCAAATGCAGACAGATTGTTACATCCCTTTGATATCCATAAATGAGAGGTTTCACTGCAGTGTTGTTAACCTTTTCACTGCTAACATATTATTCACTAGTGATGTGTAATTAATTTTCACATTTATTTTGTAATCATCAAAGGACGAACAAGTGTAAATAAAACTTGAACAGAGTCAACATTTATTTAATATTTACACTTCTTGCTCCACTTACATTTAATTAGCAGGACTAGTAAATATTAAATAAATGTTGACTCTGTTCAAGTTTTACAACATGCTCTACTGTTTATAGTACTTCAATTACTTATTTTAACACTTGAAGTGTAAATAATTTATCAGTTTCCTCCAAAACAAGAGCACAGAACGTATTTCTTGAAGTATCCAAGATTGAGGATGCCCACATGTCATCACAACAGAGCAGAGTTATAAGCATTCCAATGGAATGGTGCTATGACACTAGCGATCCCTCTCAAGGAGATTTTTTCGTCTATTGGCATGCAAAGTGGTGCATCATATATATGCATCAATAGCATGGCCAGCAGTGATGCATGCTGACTGATGCATATATACGGCTGTAGCAATGAAAGGGTTAAATGTTCCCAAATTTTCTTCCACTGCCTTCTATATAAAATTGTTAAATTCTAGTGATCTTTTCCCGGGGGAAATCATAACTGAGTAAAAATGATAAGTGCCAAACACAGCCTTGAATAGGTAACTTATTAAGAATAAGAATAACTAATAATTACCAGACTCCTCATGAACGTTCAGTGAAATGGTTACACTTCTGATAGTTACAGAACCCTTCTCAGTAATGTAGTTGTCATAATTTAGAGTTCGACAGTCCATTTCATTCACTGCAGCCCGACATCTCAGATCTGTAATATGAATCAATCGCATCTATTAGGTGAGAATTGTACACAGCAGAAAATAAATGAGTAAACCAAGAACCAATTAGTAAACTAAACTACTAAGATAGAATAACTCATAAATCAATATTCATTTCTTAGTAAACCATTTCATTGAGCTCAAAGCTTAATAGAATCTGTAATCGTAGACTTCTGCGTCACATTTAAGATGTCTGCTGACATCTTCGGTCATCTTGCTGTGGTCTTTATCAAGGTTACTCACTTGGACAAGATGTAACTCACTTGGACAAGTCTCCTGTATAATTAGGGTTAGTAATTTTCTCCTTGCCAGACAATCAGAATCTCACTCCCTATACTCTGTTGTAATTAGTCACGTCACAAGGGAGGAAAAACAGTACTTTTCAGGAACAACTAACTAGTGTAAGTGTCAGATCCATATCCTTTATAATTTCTGGCCCTCTTCCTAATTAATATGGTTTGGATGCTTCATGATCTCTACGGCCTCCCTAATTTTTCTGTGAATCCTATATATAGCTATGGCCACGTTCTCATACCTCATCAAACTCAATGGCATATTTTGTGTCCTCAAGGGTAGCCTATTCAACTACCGCAGACTTCTCTGTTTGGAGCATCCTCAGGCATGTTTCATGACCACAAAATATGCCATTGAGTTTCACAAGACTATGATCCTGGACATGGCCACTTACAGGACTCACAGAAAAATAAGGGAGGCCATAGAGATCATCAAGCATCCGAACAACAACAATCGGGATGAGGGCCAGAAATTATCAAGGATATGGATCCAACACCTGTGTCCTAATAACATTAGTTTTTCCTGAAAAGGATTGTTTTTCCTCCCTTGTGACGAGACTAATCACAACAGAGTATGGGAAAGTAAAATTTGATTGGCTGGCAAGGAGAAAATGATTATCCCTGTATATACAGGAGACTTGTCTAAGCAAGTTGCAGCAGCCTTGATAAAATACCACGGTAAGAGAGTCAAAACCTCAGCGAACACCTTATATATGAAACAACAGATACCTGGAAGCCAAGAAGATTTTAATAATAGGCCTATCTGTTTTTTTCTTAATGTAGGCCACATTTGGAATTGCTGGTGTATGCTTTTTCATCCCAACAGTTAATTTACTGATCTACATTCTCTAAAATTAATACAGAGACATTATTTTTGCAATGTGCCAAGAATGCACGGTCCATGTGGCTGCCTGGAAAAAGTCAGGTAGGGGAAAAAAAGTGGACCGACTCTTGTAGCTGATTTCAGAGCCTTGTGATACGTAAATAAATATAAGAGATGTAACGGAAACGTTTATTTACACATACAATGCAAATTATGTGAAATTATTTCTCAATTCAAGCAATTTATTGGCTGTAGAACAAATTTCAATACATTCCCTGCTATCCTGTGAATACCACTAGGCATTCGCAGTGGCTCATATCTAGGGTTACCATAGGTCCTCGTTTGCCCCGGACTCTTACACAATTTTACATCGCATCCGGGGGTCCGGGGGCAAATTAAAAAAATCCACGATTGTCCTCGATTTTTCTAAAAGTATTATGCAAAAAAAAAAATCAGTTTTAACTAAGAGTGATTTTCCATTTATACGTGCAGCACTCAATGTGCATGCAAACTTTCTGCATTGTGCGCACTTCTGTAATTATTATGACGTTAATGTAGAGTATTTTACCTCAAATTTACAGATTTTAAATTTGTAACAGACATGCTGTGACATAGCGCTGGCAGCCATGTTGGTTATTTTCCTGCCCGTTACTTACCAGTTAATAATAATAATAATAATATCAATTTTATTGTCTTTAGCCCATACAGCAATAGACAAAGTAAAGATTACATTAAATTAGAAGATTAAAAGTACAAATTGTATATATAGTGTTATGTAGCCTACAATATAAAAGAATCATGTAATGGACATTGTCATCACACTCACACTAGGATACATTATAGATTATAATAAAATAAATTATAGTTTAAAGAAAAATAAGTAGAATATAGTAAATTTAGGCCTACTTATAAGTTTATGAAGCCTACTTTTGTTTTATTACACTGTAACTGTCATTGTTTAATATAATTAGGCAAGTATATACATTCATAATGCAAAGAGCTAAGTTTGGCTATTATTATTATACAGGCTAATCCTTATAAATTAAAATTATTTCAAACAACTAAGATATCAAAGAAACTACTACATTGACCATATATTATAAATGTGAAGTTGACATAAGATTTGTTATTACATAATAATGTCACATTCAAAAAATTCACTTAATGCGTAAAAAGGTCTGTCAATCAGCCAGTCGTATAACTTTTGTTTAAATCTTGGTAATGCTAAGTTCCACATTGAGGAGGGTAGTTTATTATAAAGTTTCAGTCCGATAACCTCATAACTGTTCAGTTATTTAGAGAGTCTGTAATGTGGTATATAAATGTGGCTGCTAATTCTGGTATTGTAAGAAAGTAGCCTATATTGTTTCTACATATTAAAGCAGCACGCTTGTTTTTTGTGTAGATTAATACATAGTAAATGTATAAGTTAGTGACTGTCATAATTCTTAATTTTGTAAATAGTGGTCTGCAGTGAGCTCTATAGGAAGATCCTGTTATAACCCTGATGGCCTTCTTCTGTAGAAGTAAAATATCTCTGAGATGTGAGGAATTTCCCCATAAAATGATTCCATATACGATAATACTTTGAAAAAATGAGAAATATGATGACCTAACATAATTATCCTGTACATAGTTTCTAAGACTTCTTAATAAAAATATCACCCTGGATAATTTACCACTAATGTAATTTATATGTGGGTCCCAAAATAGTTTTGAATCAATGTGAATACCCAAGAATTTGACACTACCCGGATCATCGTCAGGTAACGTTTCCCGTAAGCTAAAGTATAATTGCTGAGTTTTGTTTTCATTAAGTAGAAACCCATTAGCCTCAAACCAATAAGATGCCTGTATTATTGTTGTGTCACTAACAGATTTAAGGTTACTAAGATCATTACACGAGTTGATGAATGTTGTGTCATCTGCATATAAGAGTGTACGTGACCCTACAACATGAGATGGTAAATCATTAATCATGACAAGGAACAAGAATGGACCTAGAACTGATCCTTGTGGGACTCCCACCTTGACTTGTACAATGCTAGAGTTTTCTTTATCCACACTAACTATTTGTCTACGGTTTTCCAAGTAAGACTTAAGAAGTTTCAGGGCTGTACCCCCAAATCCGTAAAAATCAAGTTTTTTTAATAGTGCATCGTGTTCAACGCAATCAAAAGCTTTGCTCAGGTCACAAAAGGTAGCCTGAGCAAGGCCTTTATCCTCAAACACTTGATTAATATTATTGACCAAGGTAACTATGACATCAACCGTGGATTTATTTTTCCTAAAACCAAACTGTGCTTCATTTAATATACCATGTTCTTCAAAATAGACACTAAGTTGGTGATATATGACAGTTTCAAAATTGTTTGCAAAGAATGGTACATGAGAGATTGGCCTATATCTTTAATCTTTAATCTTTATTGTTCATAGAGGTTCTACATAACAGAGTTCCTATTGAACATTGTCATAAATTTCCAAACAAAATGCTTCACTTTAGGGAAGTTACAAATAGTTGTTTGGAGAGATTAAGTTCAAGTCGATCCGTTGTTCTAACAATAAGAAATGTATGTCAAGTTTATCTATAAAAAAACTATTAACAGGGTTAAAAATTAAAAAAATAAATATTATTATTCAAGTATGAAGTTATTTGGATTAAATTCATTCAAGGAATAATATGCATTAGTTACTAGTAAAAGCGATAGAAAATTTTGAAGAGAAGCGCCATAGGAGGGAAAGAAGGAACAACATTATCATCAAAAGCAAATACCGGGTACATAGAGGACAACAGAGAAAAATCGAGAGAAACCGTGGAAAACATTTTCAATAAAATGGAAATAACCATGGACTACACAGAGATGAGCTACATAGGCAAGGATTGGAAAGGACAGGAACTAGTAAGAATGAATTTGAAGAGCAATGAGGATAAAGCGAAAGTCATGAGGAACAAAAGAAAACTCGTTGATGAAGAGCACTACATAGAGGACGACATGACAAAAAAGGAAAGGGAAATACAAGCAGGCATACGCAAGAAAGCGCGGGAAGAGCGAGAAAAAGGAAGTGAAGTCAAAATAGGTTTCCTAAAAATATGCATCAATGGCCAGTGGGAATCTTGGTCAGAAACACAATCAAAAAACGACCATCATCCGGTGAGACCGAACCAACCACCGAGGAACTAGAACCAGAGCGCAGCAACCCCAGTACACATCGGCAGAAGCACAGCAAGCAACTAACACACAGTCATTACATTAACATCGCCACATTAAATGTACGCTCCCTCGTGGGAGAGGAGAAAATAGTTGAACTAGAAGAGGCAATGAGAAACATCAAATACGACATTCTAGGCCTGAGCGAAGTTAGAAGAGAGGGGAACATACTCACAGAACTGAAACAAGGTCAGCAGTTAAGCTACATAGGAGCAGCAGGAGGACAAAAAGGAGTAGGTTTCCTCATATCAGAACATATGAAGCAGCATGTTACAGAAGTGTCAGGTCTCTCAGACAGAATAGCAGTAGTTAAAGCGAACATAAAAGGCACAGCAATCATGATAATGCAAGTATACGCACCCACAGCGAATGCATCAAACGAAGATCTGGAGAAGTTCTACAAAGAATTGGACAATGCAGTAAATACACAAATAACTTCATCATTGGAGATTTCAACGCAAAAATCGGCAGAAAAGGGGCAGGAAGAGAGACCCAAGTAGGCCCATATGGATTGGGAGAAAGAAACCAAAGAGGGGAAAGGCTAGTCTAATTTGCAGCAGGACAAAACATGAGAATAGCGAACAGCTTCTTCATGAAAAAGGGACAAGACCGGTGGACATGGAGGAGCCCCAATGGGAAAGTAAAAAATGAAATTGACTTCATTCTATGTGACAATATGCATATGGTGAAAGACGTAGGAACGTTGAAAGGTTTAAGTTTTGACACCGACCATAGAATGGTGAGAGCCTCAGTACAGTTCGACAAGAGGGAAATAAGAAGAAACAAATTCAAACACGCAAGAACTACAGGCGACATAATATGTCAAAGCACATACCAGGAAAATCTAAAAGGAAACCTATCACACAACATCTCCGCAGCCGAAGTTGGCGTACAAAAGGCATACTCGGCAATTGAAAAAAGTATCATACTAGCCGCAGAAAAAGCAGGGACACAGAATAAAAGCAGAGTAAAAGAAGAAAGACTTAGTGAAAACACACGTCAGCTAATAAAGAGGAGGGGTGAGGCGTTCGCTCAATGTGAAGAAAACGAGGACAACATGAAGGTGTACCTAGAGATAAACAGGGAAACAAAGCTAGCAATAAAAAAAGACCTAAAGCAATATAAGATGATGGTGATAACGACAGAAATGAACAAGACAAAATCTATCAAGAAGATCAAGAAAGAATTAGCACAAGGGACACCATTAGTGAAACAAATGCAAAATAAAGCAGGAGAACAAATCAGGTCCAGAGAAGGTATAGTAGCGGTTGCCACAACCTTCTATGAAGATCTATATGGAAGTACTCTTAAGAGCAGAAGCAGAGACCTGCAGATGTTCGTAGAGAAACCGCTAGAAGAGGTCGCACCAGTGCCCCAGATCTTAAAGAGCGAAACAAGGAGAGCAATTAAGGACACAAAACAAGGAAAAGCCCCAGGAGGTGACAAGATAACGAACGAAATGCTGAAAATGGGAGAAGAAATGGTGATAGCACTAACAGACATCTTTAATGCCATTCTGAAAGAAGAAATCATACCGCAACAATGGCTCAGCAGTAACATCATTCTCCTACACAAAAAGGGTCCCAAGGACGATATAGGCAACTACCATCCAATCTCTCTAATGTCCAATATCTACGAAATCTTCTCCAAGATTATTACGAGACGAATGAACCGAAACATAGAGGAGAACCAACCAGTAGAACAGGCGGGCTTCCGAACGGGGTACTCCACAACTGATCACTTACAGGCCTTAACCCAGATAATGGAAAAGTTTGAGGAATTCAACCAAAAGATATAGTTGGCCTTCATTGACTTTCAAAAGGCATTTGACACAGTGGAACATGTGCCATTGCTATCAGCGCTACAATCACAGGGAGCAGAGGAAAAATACATCAGACTACTAGCGAAAATATACAGTGGCACCACGGCCCACATACAATTGGACAAACAAGGAAGAGAATTCCAAGTACAAAGAGGAGTTAGGCAAGGAGACGTAATATCACCCAAACTCTTTATATGTGTCTTGGAAGAAATATTCAGAAATATAAAAGGGAGCTACGGCATTAGTGTGGATGGAGTCAAACTATCCAACTTGAGATTTGCTGACGACATCGTGTTACTTACCAACAACAAAGAGGAGTTGCAAGAATACTTAAGAGAAGTGAAAGAGAACAGTAAAAAGTGGGCCTCAAAATGAATGCCAAAAAAACAAAACTCATGACTAACCACCTGGAAGAGATTATAGAGCTTACACCCAACCACCCATTGGACTATGTTCAAGAAATAGTATACTTGGGACAAACCATGTCATTCTCACGGAACACAAGCAAGGAAATAAGCAGATGCGTAAAAGCAGCATGGGCAAAATTCTGGTCATTGAAGGTCATATTAATGGAAAGATCATACAACCTACAGATAAAAAGACATATCATGAACACATGTATTCTACCAACACTGCTGTATGGCTCGCAAACCTGGAGCACTACAAAGAGGGACAGAAAAATGCTACAAGTGTGCCAGAACAGAATGGAAAGAAAGATGTTGGGAGTCACATGGAAAGACAGAATAAGAAACGAGACCATAAGACGGAAAACAAAAGTTACGGATGCAGTAATCACCAGCACAACTATGAAATGGAGCTGGGCAGGCCACATCATGCAACTCAACCCCAATAGATGGACGTACAGGGCAACAGTCTGGGACCCAAGATTTGGTAAAAGGGATGTAGGACACCAAAGGACGAGATGGGCCGACGACATCAAGAAGACCTTTGGGAATCGTTGGACAACAGGGGCCAAAGAGAGAGAGGCATGGAAGCGGAGTATGAGAGAAGCAGCTCAGAACATCAGCAAATAAGGAACTCGTTAAAACGAAGAGTATTAAGACTCATAGGGGATCCTTCTCGGCATGGCTATCCGGGATTGCCCTAAACAAGCCACCTTCCCTCAAAGGAAGAGGCCCGTGCCCCGAGGGGACAAACAAGGGCTATACTATATATACTATACATGTCGTATAGTTCTACAGAATTTGTTTTCGGACAAATTCTTCACCTCATGTGGAAGCTTATTGAATATTTTGATTCCCATAGCAATGGGACTCATTGCTGTTATTTGAAGATTGTGTCTAGTTATTGCTATATTATTTGCTGTTCTTGTCTCATGGTCATGAATATCTTTATTTTTGTTGATATTTGGTTCATTTGTTTTTATCAGTTTAAGTAACTCATATAAGTACATACCAGTCATAGTGAGGATATTATTGTTTTTTAAGATATTTCTGCATGAATGCAGAAGCTAGAAGCTAAGCTTTTTTCACCCTTTTTGTATACTGGGACAACTCTAGATAGCTTAAGTTCTACTGGAAAGACACCCTCAAGCAAACATTTGTTGATACAATGGGTTAAGGGGTATAGTATACATTTGATTATTTTCTTAACTAAATTGCATTAAATATCATTAATATCTACACTGTCTGATGCATTAAAATTATTAATAACTTTTAAAATAAAATCAGAAGATACTTCAGAAAAGACAAAACTATTTTGATTAGGAGTAGGCCTATCAGAATTTTGAAGGAGCAGCGTTAGTGAGTCTACACTAGGCCTGATTATGATACTACTTATATCAATAACAGAGTCTATAAAAAAAAGTCATTAATAATATGGATTAATATTAATGGTTTCCTTTTTGGAGTCCTTAGCAATGTTATTTATTAGTTTCCATGCTGCTTTGCATTTATTACTAGATTGTTCGATAAAACTATAGTTACCGGTACCTGCTTTTTTTGCTTCTCTAATGGCATTTTTATATTCATTCCTATATTGTACATAGGTTAATTGAGAGTTGTCAGATTTTAAGCTATTGTGCACATCTAAAAACAGGATGACTTTATTCTTCATTGCAGCAAGCTGTGGGGTATACCAAGAGCTATGCTTCATTTGTGTCTTCTTTTTTTAGTGCAATTGGTTTATGTTTACCTTACATTTCTTTTGTGGGATACATTCATCATAAATTTTTTGAAAAACATTAAAAAACCTCTCAAAGTCTATCTTAGCCGACACTAAATGACATGGTACATGAGGCTTATTAAAAATGTTTAACCAGTTCACTAAATTAAGAGAGTCCTTAAGCTTAGTGATTTTTTCTTAATTTATGGGCCTAGAAGTCACTACTTTTGAGCATGCATTGTAAGGTAAATGACCTGTTGTCTAAACAGGCTGTTTCACGGGTAGGTTTATAGTTGACACATTATAAATCAAACTGTCGTAGTAAGTTTTTTAGTTCCCATATTGTAGGCTTATCTTTAGTTACATCAAATTCTGAGTTTATGTCCCCACCAAGTAACAATGCATAGTTACACCAGAATCGAAAGCATCCATAACCACAACACTAGAAACAAATCCGACCTATCTATCCCTCCTCACAGTACATCCTTATTCTAGAAAGGACCAACATATAAAGGAATTCACCTATTTAACCAACTACCACAATATCTGAAAGACATAAATAGTGCAAACAAATTTAAAACCACACTAAAGAAATACTTGCTTGAATCATGCTTTTATATTTGATTTGATTTTGATTTGATTTTGTTTTTGAACCACATCAAAATGTGGTTATCAACATACATAAATAAGAGTGAGAATGAAAATGGATAACCGAATTATGTCAAAATAGCAGTATAGTGTATAAATTTAGAAAACAACATCAATATTAACTTCAAAATTGAGGAATACTACAACTTCAGCTCCATTCCTACTGTAACATCAATAAGCTAAGATTGATCCCAGAAGGTAATGCAATCAATATAAAAAATAATTTTATGCTATTATCTCTGCTTTTACTAAACAGCGGTATTATTATATACCTATTATGTAAATATGTTTCAGCTTAGGCTACTAAAAACTCCTGCCCAGTTATATCTGGGTGCAGATATTGTTATAAACACACATTGTTTTTGTTGATCTACATCTGCATCTAAGTCACCGATATCTGCTTGTAAATATCCTGTAATTAGAACTCTTAGTCTTCTCTTTTTATTATCTGTCTATACTGTATATATAACTATATGTTCACCTGTCTCATATCATCTTGTATGATCAAAAGACATAAATAATTAAATAAATATCCAAATAGGGTGCAATAAGTAATTTAACAATCTCTCTAGATTATCTAAAAATAAATCACAATTACCCTTTGGGGATCTATATATAGACAAGACAATTAGCTTAATACTTAATAGCTTATCATTCCAATATCAAGTTTATTCTCTATTCCAAATCCATTCAACACTAAATCTTTGATCTATCACAATACCGGTGTGCCGAATGCCTGGCACATTAGTATGTTTTTATATTTATATTCCTTTTTATTCAGGTACTTACGTTCTGTTTTCGTTCGGGTCTTTCCATCTTGTTTACGTCTTGTTTGTTTACGTTTTCCGTTGCTCACTTGTTCTATCTTATCTCTGCTTACATGAGTATTGTTTTCCGGGCGCGTTCTAATGTTTAGTTTTGCTGTTTCTCTTCCTTCTCGCATGCGCTTCTGCGGACCCTCAGTCTGCAGCTAGGAGTGTTACAGTGAACATCTCTTCTCTGTCCGGGTTCTTTCCGCCATTCCATTCAGGTATGTTTTTGATTTAGTTCTGCCTTAAGCATTGTTTTTCCTGGCGAGTGATTTATTTTTTTTTAATTAAATTCAAGTTTTCTATTTAAGTTATATTTCTTACTCGCCAGGATGTTTTTCTTTATTTTTAATCTATGCTGTCGTTTAGTTCATTTCCGTATTCAGTTTATTTAGAGATGGAACGATCCGGCCACGCCCCCTTTCTTAATCAATGATGTTTTCTAAACAAACCAATCAAACTTCTCAGCTCATAGTTTTCAAACAGATTATCATCACCTGTGCTTTATGGTTATAAATAAATTGTTGAAACTGTTTTTCCGTGTTTTCTTGCTCAAATTATGTTATATCTCTTGGGTCATTAATGGGTAAATCAAATCCCGGCACAAATTATGGTAGCAGGCGCACTCGGTCTTGATTTGGGCTTTCTAAACTAACGAAATTGTCATAATTTATCTGAAGTTTTCTAAATTTTCCCGGCGTATTTGCCTTTTATTTAAAACTTTCATTTTTCATTCCGCTTTCTCTATTTCAATATGGAAGACATTGTGATTTCCCCTGACGCTTTACGCAAAGATGAGCTTAGGGCTGAATTTTTGCATCGCGGTGTGTATAAAGGAATAGATGTCGAGTTGCAGGCTCTGTTGCCTAAATGCAAAGAAATTAAATTATTTAGTATGCCTGGCGTGGATAAATATAATGAAGATTCAGCAACCGATGAAAGCGTTAGGATACAGAATGCATTGAAGGAATTCGAGAAAAATGTCGAGGAATTTGAAAATACGGGGATTACTGATAGACAGTATCGTAGAATTTTGCATAGATTGGTACACTGGAGAGATAGGAATTCATTTTTAAATCGTATCACTGAAGAACAGGATATTATTATCAACCAACAGAGAAGAGAGCTAGTTTTCTTGGAGTTGTTCGAGAAGTTAAGATTATTGCGAGCCAGTGGTACTGACACAGTGATGGTGCCGGACAATGTTTCTACTCATCCTATTGTTACAGCTCAGAAAAATGAAGTATGTACCTAGAACACGTTGAGTTTCTTTTGGAGACCGATAATCAAGCTCTTAGTTGGGTCTTAGGCCGTCCGAGGAAAACTGGTAAAATTGCTCGCTGGGCGTTGCGTATTTCCGCATTCAAGTTTAAAGTCAGTCACATCCGTAGCTCGATGAACGTAGTAGCGGACACATTGTCTCGTATGTTCGAGGGTTACCCTGAAGAGCAACATGGTTGTTCTGATTCCGCCAGTGAGTCGGAAAATGAGGTTTTTCTAAGTGCCCTTCTTTCGGATTTGCCTACTTCCTTTCTTACTATAAGGGAGGCCCAGAGTCAAGATCCCAAATTAAATAGTATTTTGCAAGAATTGGAAAAAGGTACTCTAATTCCCCCATATTCTATTAAAGATGGTGTCCTTGTATGCAAGGCTAATAGAGATGGCAAATTTAAGGTGGTAGTGCCTGATACCTTAGTTCCGTTACTTTTTCAATACTTTCATGTATCTCCAGTTGGGGGTCATTTGGGTTTGTATAAAACTATAGGTAAAATAAGGGAGCATTTTATTTGGAAAGGTTTAGATAAGGACATTCAGACCAGAGTTAAATCTTGTACTATTTGTAAGCAAAGTAAACCGGCTCAGAAAGTACATTACGGTTACCTTGCGTCTCAAAATCGCGTCTCGTCCTATGGAAAAATTGTTTGTTGATTACGTGGGACGTTTGCCAAGGTCCAACAAGCGTAATACCTTCCTGTTGGTTTGCGTCGACGCGTTTACAAAATTTGTGTGGTTCTTTCCAGTCCGCGAAGCCACTTCTGCAGTTACTATTGCTTGCCTTTCTCAGATTTGCTCTACTTTTGGCCCCCCTAGTAATATTGTATCAGACAATGCTACACAGTTCACGTCTAATTCCTTCCGTAAATTTTGTTTTGACAGGGGTATAGCTCATGTGACTACTACACCTTTCTATCCTAACCCTTCATTGGCTGAGAGAGTAAATAGGAACATTCGGTCGGCCCTCATTGCATTTCACTCTGACAATCACGGCCGTTGGGATGTAAATTTAAAGTGGTTAGCTTATGCATTCAACACAGCTATCCACGAGGCTCATAAGTCTACCCCTTTTGCACTTATGATGGGATTTCAGCCAAATTGTCCCCTGTCTAACCTGTGGGCTCTCAATGATTTACTCCCTGATCAACCGAATCCACAGGATTTAAAAGACAGATGGAGTAGGGCGCTTCGCAATCTAAAAAGGAGTCACACCAAAACCCAAGAAAGGTATAACAAGGATAAGGCTCCCATCCCTTTCAAACCTGGTGATAAAGTCTTTCTTAAGAACCATCCTATCAGTAAAGCCATAAATAAATTTTCTGCAAAATTGGCTCCCCGTTTTTGCGGCCCCTATCTCATTGAAAAGTTTACTACACCGGTTTCTGTTTCCCTACGGGATGAAAAAGGAAAGTTTATAGGGCGCATATTTCTCAATTGAAAATGGCTTAAGGATTTTCGTGCCAGGGGTCTCCATGATTTGGGCATGGTGATTTGGGAGCTGACGTTCCCGGCTTCCCGAGTCTTAGGGTTTTCTTTCGGCTTTTGGTCCATAGTTTCTGTGTTAATTTTGGTATGTATTTTCAAAGTTTTGCTTTATTTTGGTATGAAAATTCAAATTCAAAATATCCAAATATATAGGCTATTGCAAAGTTTTTTTATATGCCATTAAAAGTAAAAAAAAATGATTCAAATTTTGGGCATTTTCTGGGGTTTTCTATTTTTTATTCAAAATTTTAGGCCCAAGCTGCTTTAAGTATGAATATGCGAGTTTTAATTGTTTTTCAAATTTAGTATTTACCCAGCTTGTGAGAATCTTTTATTAATGTTGTATTGTGTAATTTTTGCTAATAGTGTAGCTTTTGACTTAGCATATTCATACTTATTCGGCATTGTTTTTTTTTGGGCAGGTTGCATAAAATTAAAATTCAATTTTTGCTTAGTATCGGTTTATTATCTATTGCTTCCATTCGCCATTTTCAATCTGTTTCTATTACTGTTCCATAATGCTCTTGCCGTTCTCCGTTTTACATGCAGCGTCTCTAGTTTGTTGGTCGTTCGTCTCTTGTTTTGTTGTTGTTTTGTTTTGGTTTAATTTTGTTGAGTTTTCTTCTTCTTTCTGCATACCTGAATCTCCCTTTTGTTTTCATCCTTTTCCTGAAAATGAAATAGCAGTTTTCAATATAACTGAATTTTTTTTCTATTTTCCACCTAATAAAAAAAAATTCGTTGATCTTTCCTTCAGAAAAAAGTAATAAAACATACTAAATGTTAGAGACAAAATCTTCTATGCTGCAGACTCCTAACTACAGACCTTAACTGCAAATTTTGGAAATAAAAATAATAATAATAATAATAAAAAATCTTTCTAAGGAATAAACTGCCTATAAGTTATTACATTTGGTGAAATATCAGAATGCAGATATTATAAATACTATAGGCATACAGCGTTATACCAGATATAAAATTTCCATAAGTCA
The DNA here is from genome assembly GCA_964059195.1 of Ectobius pallidus. Taxonomy (NCBI): domain Eukaryota; kingdom Metazoa; phylum Arthropoda; class Insecta; order Blattodea; family Ectobiidae; genus Ectobius; species Ectobius pallidus. The sequence continues at coordinate 54,210,470 of CAXKWD010000007.1, forward strand.
AAATTTAATATAAAAAAACCACAAACCTCATTAACAAGAAAACTTACTATAAATCAGTATATTCTATAAAATTTATATACATCACACTGTAGATATCACAAATACTAAGCACCATGATATCAGAAATAAAATTTGCATAAGTAAAAAAAAAAGGAATTAGAAAGATTCCATTTTTTTTTTAAATAATTTCTGCGAAGGATTGTCTTTCCAAATATTTAATGTTTGTCGCAGTAAACCATTGCGTTAATGATTTTCCTAAATTGATTTGGTAAAAAAAAAGGTGATTTAATACACAGAAAAAACTAATACTAATTACTATTTGTATGTAAAACCTCTACAACGACTCACAATGCTTATGTCCTTATGCTCTGTCGGTTTGGTAAAACATTTCATGACTTCTATTGAAGTAATTGATAATTCAGTTATGTTTTCTTCCGACTTTAAGTTCGTAAGCAGAGGGAAATATTTAATAAAGGAAGGATATTGTATAAAAATGTATATATTTGTAAATTTAAAAATATATATATATCTAACCTGGAAATAGAGGTTTTGAGTAATAAAGGAATAAAATTAATCTAACGGATTTGTCTTGTCAAAGCTCATATATATTATGTGCTATAATTATTCAGTTGCAAATATGCAATTCCTGATTTAGAATCTCATCTTTTGGTATTTTTGTGTCCGTTGCGCGGTCGTTTTTGTCGTGTGTTTGTTGGCTGTCTCTTACTCCTCCACGAGAGGGCACCTCAGCTTTCCGTTCGCAGCTCGCGGGGGTGTCTGCTAATTTCGTGGAGGAGGTGTCATTTTTGCTCCTTGCTGTCGGACGGCTTTGTTAGTTCGGGTCTCACAGAGCGGGGCGTCAGCATTGTGTTCCGTTTCCGCCCCATGTGGGCGAGGTTTTATTTGCTTTTTGTTTCAGACTCCCAACTCGACAAATTGTTTCTGAAGGAATAATTTCGCTATATATAGGCATAGGCCTAGCGATGCGTCGCCCTCCGTTCCAGGACAGTGGATGAGTGCAGCGAGCGACGAAGAATTTCCTCCGAAAAACAAAATTTATTTTCCAACCCACTCCGCTCTCCGTGACTCCAGTACCAAATTTCCATTATTTCATTTCTCATGAATTTTGATCCGGATCTCCCACTGATCTATCTCATTTCATCGTTCATCCCATTTGGATCCTTCCATTTCATACGTCACATCATATTGATCAATTTCACCTCATTTATCATCAATTGTATATTAATCATACGTCATTGTAAAAAAAACTATTTTCATATTTCATATAAATAACTAAAATTATTGGCCTCAAGCCTTATGTATATATCTTTTAAATTATTTTGTTTATAAATAGTTTTGTATATAAAATTTTACTTTGAATTTTCAAAGTTGTATTTAAATCATATTGTGCTTGTAAAAAAAAAAATATATTATAATGTTTAAATCTTCTATAAAAGTTACCAAAAATACTATTAAACTCTTTCTATAATAATAAATACTGTATACTTCTGCAAAAAAAAAAAATTCAAAATTCCGTTGAGTTTATAAATCAAAATAAGGTCCCTTCTGAACCGTCTTTGTTAAGTAAGGGGGCAAAACAAAATTAAATATTAAAAGCTCTTAAAGCAGTATTTGTAATGTAAAGTTGTGAGTACCTGAATGTTAATATCTTTTTTGTAGTTTCAGTGTGTTGTTGTGTTGTGCTTCGGCTTCTCCGTGGCCCAGCTCCAAGATGCTTCTTCGCTCTGCCTACGTAGCTATTTGCTTGCTCCTCAGTTATGGCCACCCACTCTTCTACTAGCTTCTTCTGGTTCCTTGGCTTATGTGTTCGGGGACGCCCGGCACCGCTGAGATTCCTACTACATAACAAAACAACTATAACAACTTGACCCAGTTCTGGTGTTGTCAAACAAACTTCGGCATGCAAGCACCTGTTACTCATCACTCACCGTCTAAGTCAACATTTCAAGAATAATTCAGTTGTGGACATGGGACTGTCTGCTCTGTCAACGTTACTCAACTATATCACCTTGTTACAGATATTTAATTTACACAATATTGGACATTGTGTTACATTTATTTAGCCAGTGACAGTTACTATTACATTATAGACAACTCATATGTTGGGGTGGACCTGTGTGTGTTAGCAAGTTAGCTAGTGTTACTTTTCAAAAAATCTTTCTCTGAACGCTTCAAGATTTTTTTTTCTGGGCCGCGGGAGATTATGTGCCGAATGCCTGGCACATTAGTATGTTTTTATATTTATATTCCTTTTTATTCAGGTACTTACGTTCTGTTTTCGTTCGGGTCTTTCCATCTTGTTTACGTCTTGTTTGTTTACGTTTTCCGTTGCTCACTTGTTCTATCTCATCTCTGCTTACATGAGTATTGTTTTCTGGGCGCGTTCTAATGTTTAGTTTTGCTGTTTCTCTTCCTTCTCGCGTGCGCTTCTGCGGACCCTCAGTCTGCAGCTAGGAGTCTTACAGTGAACATCTCTTCTCTTACGCTTACCGAACCTCTGTCCGGGTTCTTTCCGCCATTCCATTCAGGTATGTTTTTGATTTAGTTCTGCCTTAAGCATTGTTTTTCCTGGCGAGTGATTTATTTTTTTTAATTAAATTCAAGTTTTCTATTTAAGTTATATTTCTTACTCGTCAGGATGTTTTTCTTTATTTTTAATCTATGCTAATGTTTAGTTCATTTCCGTATTCAGTTTATTTAGAGATGGAACGATCCGGCCACGCCCCCTTTCTTAATCAATGATGTTTTCTAAACAAACCAATCAAACTTCTCAGCTCATAGTTTTCAAACAGATTATCATCACCTGTGCTTTATGGTTATAAATAAATTGTTGAAACTGTTTTTCCGTGTTTTCTTGCTCAAATTATGTTATATCTCTTGGGTCATTAATGGGTAAATCAAATCCCGGCACACCGGTAACTTCAAAATTTAATTCTTCACAGAATGACTTGGGGAGTACCTTTGGGGCGGCCGATGTCAGCGAGTATCTCTTCGAGGGATGTGGGGCATCTGAGGAGTAGGTGGTCTTCCATTTTGAGGCTCGGGTATCGCTGGTTCTTGAGCTGGTGCTGGTGTAAGCATCTCCTGGGTCGGTGTCCTCCTGGCTGGTGCTTGTGTTGCTGGTGACTCATAGAAGCAAACTCGTCTTTGACTTGATCACTCGGTAACTGGAGATGGATCCTTGTGGATTGATTCTAGCTCGTTGTCAGAGTTGGTTGCTTCTTTGGCAGTGCTTGCAGAATGCACTGATTTGATCGATGTGACACTTGAGCACTCTTCCTTGGTAGTTGATCTCGTAGTGGAGATTTCCGATGCGTGCTGCCATTGTTCCAGGAAGCCATTCGTTTAGCTTGATATAGCCAGATAGAAAGTAAACCTTTTATCCGGTCTTCAGGGTACAAAACGTTGAGCTCATTTGTGCTCGTTGTTTTTCCATGACTCTTGTGTGAATATCGTCAGGTCTGGTCAGGTTGAGTTTTGTTCGAAGATCTCGCCCCAAGAAGAGCTGAGCTGGAGACTGGCCGGTGGTGGAGTGTGGAGCCTTGCAATAGTGTCGAAGAAACTCGTTCAAGTTTGCATGAAGAGTTTCCTTGGTTGTCTTTGACTGTCTGCACATAGCATTCAGCTTGGTCATTGATTGAAGGGTAGTACAGCACAGACAGCTTATGGTATTTCACACCACTAGCCTTCAAAAAAGCTTTGAATTCAACTCATATAATAACTATTATGACAGATATGTTTTTGATAAAATTTCATGATTATCATTGGAGGCTCAAATGATGTAAGTCAACATGACTCATCAAATGTGATAACTGCTCTGAAAAGTAAAGTAATTAACAGAAATCAAGCTACTAATCGGAACCCTGTCATAATCATAGATCTACCACATAGATATGACTTAAGTGAGGATTCCCAGATGAATGATGAGATCCAGAAAATTAACAGTGAGATAAAAAAGTTGTCCTCTCTACGCCAGGATATTGAAATAATGGAGATGAAAGATTTCTGCCGCAAACATTTCACCTCACATGGCCAGCATCTAAATCGCTACGGAAAGGAACTTCTTTGTGAGATCATTGCTAAGGCCTTAATGAAGCTTTTTGATAATAGTGTTTCCAGTAATGTTACTACCCTTATGGACAATAATATTTCTGAAAATGTACCTTTGGAGACTGATCCTATAACTCTGTTAGGAGCTTCTTCACCCAATAAAAGGTTAGCTGGTTCAGGCAATACCACAGTCCGGTTCACCACTGCTCTTAAGGAAGCTGGAGGCTTAGAGAAGATTCCAGATAAGCAGACTTTTAGTGATCTGCCTGTGCAGATGAACTCAGATGTTGTGGTTACTACCAGGTCATTAAGGACGACCCATGAAGACTGTGTCACCGATTATGTTACGGATTACCTGGATAACATCTTAGACAGGGTTTTCTCAGAGACTGTGATTGAAGCCCAGTCTGTTGCTTCTTCAGCTAATAAAGCTGTAGTTAAGGAGACTGAAAACTCTTCCGAGTTGACGGAAAACTTCTCTAAGTTAATAAGGAAATCGGGTAGAATAGCAAAACCACCTGCAAAACTTGATGATTTTTTATTAACAAAAAAGTAAATAAAAATGACAGTACTCTTTCTATTTTCTCCCTAAATGTTCAGTCGCTTAGTAATAAAATTGGTGAACTAGAAATAATTTTAAATGATAACAACTTTCACGCTTTCTGTATCTCTGAACATTGGTGTAATTCTTATTCTATTAGTCTAGCAAAGATTACAGGTTTTACTTGTGCATCAAGTTACTGTAGGAATACGAAGAGACATGGTGGTGTTGCTATCTATCTATTAGACAAAATAAATTTTTGAAGTTGTTAATGTAGAAAATTTCTGTTTAGAGCAACATTTTGAGGTTGCAACTGCTCTGCTAACTGGTTTTAATATCATACTAGTTTCAATATATCATGCACCTTGTGGTGACAAAAAAACTTACTTTAACTCCTTAGAGAAATTGTTAATTTATTTTAATCATTTTAATTTATCAATTGTTTTATGTGGGGATTTTAACATTGATATTAATATGAAGTCAGAATTTACGTCACAATTTTTGAATGTTCTAAGAGTGTCAAATCTATACTGTAGGCCTACCAATACCAACCCAACCAGGGGGAACTCATGTATTGACAATGCTATCACCAATATTTCAAGAAATCAGATATTTACTTCAATTTTTAATTGCACAGTTTCGGATCACAATGGCTTAAAAATATCAATATGTTTTCCTAACCGTTCAATGGGTAATTTTTGCAAATCAATCAGAATTCGTAGTTTTCAGGATTCCAGCAAATATCAGTTTTTGTCCCATCTTTGTACCATTGATTGGAATTACCTAAAATTAAATGTTAATGATAAGACTAATAATAGCTGCACTTTTGACAAGTTTTTAAATATTTTTTTAGATTACTTTAATGAGTGTTTTCCTGTCAAGTATATCAAACAAAGTATGCATCAATTACCTAAATTTAATCGGATAACGAACTGGTATACTAAAGATCTAAGAGTAATGAAAAATAACTTAACTAAACTATACAAATACAAAAAGTGGTTTACTTTGCTGTATCCTAATCTTAATGGAGATATTAAAGTTCATTACAACAATGCTAAGAGGGCATATTCTAGAGATATTAAAGCTGCTAAACAGAAAGCAAATGAAGACTACATCAACAAGTCGACCAATAAATGTAAAGCTGCATGGGAAGTAATTAATAGTGTGCGTAATAAATCAGGTACCTGCTGCAGTTGCAACCTCAAGCCAGATGACGTAAATAACTACTTTGTGAATTCTGTCAAACTTCTTGTGAATCTTCTAAAGATGATGCAATTAATTTTCTTTGTAACACTAACTAAGCTTTTGAAAGGATCAAAAGTCACGATACGAGAAGATTTGACACGAACAAGACATTTGTTACTTAAAGAATGCATCACTAAGTATGGACTTCACAACGTCTGGACTCAAGATGGAGACATTATTGTGAAGAATAACGAAAGGAAGCATCGCATTCAATGTAAAGAGGAGATGTTCTGAGTGAGTTGGTTGCGTAAATCTGCACCCTAAATTAAACAATTTGGTTTCTTTCATTTTAAAATTAACTTGCTTTTATAAATTGTTACACATTACTTAATCCTTAGTAATTTGTTAAAATTACCTACTTCTTAACCTTTCTTAATTTAGTTACTTTAATATTAATATTATTTAATACTACGTTAATAAATATAAATTTTAGTAGTAGGTAAATATTTCAAAATTTAAAATAATATAGTTTTAGTGTAGAATAGGCTTAAAATTAAGCACTAAGATTTCGCTTTAAACTAAAAATCAATAGAAATAGAATATTTAAGTTGGCAACATTGACAGTTAAGTTATGAACAAGCAAAATCGGCAGTCCTTGAGCACAGTGACCTTGACCATCCCACACAACTTGCGAATCCTCCCCCAATCTCTTCTCAGTTGGACTCCAGTAACCTTTTGAAATCCGTACTTGCACCCCATCCACAGTCTTTACAGGTAGTTCACGTCAATGCTCAAAGCTTGCTGTCCCATTACCACGAACTTTATAGTATTTTCTCTCATCTTCACATTCATGCTATCCTTGTCTCAGAAAGCTGGCTAAAACCCTCCCTCCCCTCAACACTTGTCCATCTCCCTGGTTACTCCTTGTTTTGTGTTGATCGAACAGGTAAGGGTGGCGGTGGAGTTGCTGCTTATATCAGGTCAGATTTAAACCCCAAAATTATCTACCATACTCCCTCGGAATACTCAGCTAAGCCGGAAGTTTTGTTCATTGAAATTTCTGCCTCATATCGCAAATGCTTGCTCTGTGTTATTTATAATCCTCCAAGGATTAATTCATGGTCTGAATTGGAAACTCCCTTGTTAAATTATTTACCTCATTATGAACACATTCTTCTCATGGGGGATCTGAACACGAACCTCATGGCGACTAACTCGACACAAGCCACTGACTTACAGACTCTATTTCAGTGCTGCGGTATGATTATCCTTCCTTTAAACCCCACTCATCACACCCCTACTACTGACACTTTACTAGACCTAATCGTAACAAATAATCCTGACAGAGTTCTGACACATGGACAGTTTTCAGTACCTGGCATATCAGCTCATGACGCTATTCATATAGCCTACGAATTAATTACTCCTAAAGCAACTTCTAAGACGATCACATACAGAGACTTAAAACACATTGACGACACCGCACTTCTTGAAGACGCTGTAAATGTAGACTGGAATAACATATGGCATCTAAGAACTGTTGATGAAAAAATTACAATGCTTAATGATAACATCCTGCAGCTCTACGATAAACATGCACCACTGAAAACTAAGAGAACACGGCGACTACCGGCACCTTGGATGACTACTGACATACGCAACTTGATGACTGAGAGAGACGCAGCATATCGAAAATATATACGTAACAAATCAGACGAGCATTTTAATCAATATAAAAAATTGCGGAATAGGACTAATCAATCAATTAGAAACGCCAGACTAAAATATGCACACAGACTAATAGACCCTAACATTTCCTCTGCAGAAATGTGGAGAAATCTTAGGACAATGGGAGTAGGTAGGACTAAAGATCAAGGTGAGAGCATCAGTGTCCCTCTAGAAGAACTGAATGAGCATTTTATGCTCAGCAAACCTATTGACACGAACATAGACGAACTCAGCAACACTGACGAAATACAGACACATGAGACAGACCACGAGGTTTTTTATTTTAAATACATTACACCAGATGAAGTAAAGAGAGCTGTAAAAGTAATAAAGACAAAAGCAACAGGCATAGATAACATCAGTATTACTCTAATTCACAAACTCATACACGTAATTGTTCCGACTTTGACACATATAATAATGACTGCTACCTTTCCTACATTGTGGAAGAAAGCCTTGGGGCGTCCCTTACCAAAAGTAAAAAATCCATCCTCACCAAGTGACTATAGACCAATTAATATCCTGCCCACTCTGTCCAAAGCACTGGAACGAATTATACACAAACAACTGACGGACTATCTCAATGAACAGAACTACCTCAATCCATATCAGTCAGGTTTTCGTTCCGGATACAGCACTGCGACGGCGTTGCTCAATGTGACAGAGGACATTCGCAAAGCTATGGATGACAGCAAATTGACGATTATGACACTGATTGACTTTTCTAAAGCTTTTGACTCAGTAAATTTTGAATTACTCATCTCAAAGCTCAGAACCTTCAATTTGTCAGATAACACAGCCCAGTGGTTTCATTCTTACCTCTACGGCCGCCAACAGCGTGATATTGTGGGAAACCAGTCTTCTTCATGGAGGCCTGTAGAACGTGGAGTGCCACAAGGATCGGTGCTGGGACCATTACTGTTTACTATATACATAAACAACGTTTGTAACACCATCAGTAATGACACTAACTACCACATTTACGCTGACGATTTACAGCTGTATAAACATACACGACCTGACAGAATTAACATGGCTATAAATGAAATTAACAACGATCTTGAAACAATAACTAATTGGGCAAGACATTCTAAACTTACAATTAATGCAGGAAAATCTCAGGCGATCTTAATGGGGCATCGTAATTTGTTGAAAAATGTCAATGAGGAAAATTTGACACCCGTCAAATTAAACGGAAGCATTGTCCCATTTAGTCCGCATGTAAAAAATCTTGGCTTTCATTTTGACAGTAATTTAAATTGGAACATCCATATAAAAGAAATCTGCAAAAAAGTATACTCTATATTTCACACTCTTCAACGATTAAAAAACTTTCTGCCTTCTTCACTAAAGAAAACACTCGTATCAACACTCATAATGCCTCATTTCGATTACTGTGATATTCTACTAAGCGACCTGAGCTCCAAACTAGGACAAAGACTACAACGTGTTCATAATGCTTGCGTTCGCTACATTTGTGGTATTCGTAAATCAGATCATATTACGCCAGCATTTGAAACATTGGCATGGTTTCACTTGGACGACAGAAGAAAACTGCACTCTCTCTGCCTCCTGTATCGAATTCTTCACACTTCCTGTCCTCACTATCTGTCATCACGCTTTCAAACACTTTCATCTCATCATAACCTAAACACTCGGTCCAGGCAAGATCATATTCTCGCAATACCTAAATATCATACATCTCTTTACTCATCATCGTTTACTACTTCAGTCATCCGAATGTGGAATTCTTTACCATCTCACATCAAGGACTGCCGGTCACTGTCATCCTTTAGATCGCAGTTAACAGCACATATACGTAGTACTTAATAATCTTTTTCATGTCCTATGTTAATTTCAGTTTCTATCACTTAATGCTTTTATATAACTAAATTATATTTGTAACAATTAATTTATTTTTTTATCATTTAATGTATCTTAATGTATCTTAATTATTCAAGTATATATGTTCTAATTTTTTCTTTGTATTTAATGTTCGTTTCTTGTATTCATGTATATTAGTTCTTTTTTTATTTATTTTTAATCATTATTATTATTATTATTATTATCATTATGTATTTCATGTTTTTGCCCTGGCTGAGTGGTAGAGAAGGCCTTATGGCCTTAACTCCGCCAGGTTAAATAAATAAATAAATAAAAAAAATAACTTAAATAATAATTCTATCTTTACATGGCAACTGGTCTCTCAGAATGACGTTCTTAAAACTGTCTTTGATTTTAAAAAATTCTCGTTGTAAATATATCTATGACATGGATAGTGATTTGCTTAAGTTTGTTATTCCTCATATTATTATTGAACCATTAACCTACACCATAAATGAATGTTTTTCATCTGGATGTTTCCCACATTCTTTGAAGAAAACCAAAGTCATATCGGTTCATAAAAAGAGTGATCCAACTAATATAGCTAACTATCGACCAATTTCTATTGTGCCAATTTTTTCTAAAGTATTTGAAAAATTAATTAATTAATAAGCAATTAACAATGCATTTTGAGCTCAACTCTCTTTTTTTTCTAAATCTCAGTATGGTTTTAGATCGGCAAGATACACTGCTGATGCCGTTGAACACCTCATTGACTGTGTTATCAATGGATTTGAAAAACAAGATTTTACTCTGACGGTACTGTGTGACTTGTCCAAAGCTTTTGATTGTGTATCACATGAAATCTTATGTAATAAATTAGAATATTACGGAATTCAGGGAAAAACAAGCAGATAATGTTGTACGTATGCTACAACCTGCATTATCACCCCCCAAATGTCTACATCCTACTGCTGTAGTCATTGTTGAGGACATACACGGTCAGCCTACAGAAGCGACCGCTTTACTAGACACCGGATCTAGTTGCAATCTCATAACTGATCGTTTGTTCAACAAACTGAAACTGAAAGCTGTACCTCAAAGGGTACCGGTTCAAGGCATTCTAGAAACGCAATCTCACATGCACAAGGCTGCATTAATTAATGTTAAATCTAGAAACACGTCGTGGAGTTGCAATACACATGCTATTGTAATTTCAGAAATTTCTGCCAGTCAGATGCCCCAAAGTTACATCGATGTTAGGAATTGGCATATTCCAGCCAATCTCCCATTAGCCAACCCACATTTCAACACACCCCAATGTGTCGATCTTCTCCTAGGAGTTGAAGTCTTTTCGCAAACACTCCAAGATGGTAGAATTACTTCTCCTCAGTACCCAACTATTCAAAACTCTCAGTTAGGATGGTTTTTCGTTGGAAAAATATCATCACCTAACGCTCCTATGCAAATGCAAACAACCCCAAGGCACCAAGGTGAAAGTTTCTCTCAGACTAGAAACTCCACTGCCACACAAGTTTCTAACCTTTCTTCTTCGAAGCGATTCAAGGGAAATCGCAGACTTCAGAATGTCAATGCTGCGGCAAATAATGAAGCTCATTATTCTGCTTTCTTGAATTCCGACCAAACAATCAATGAACAATTATCTAGGTTTTGGGAATTTGAAAGTGTTGCCAACAGTGCACCCTTTCCCCAAGACGCTCATTGTGAACAGCATTTCACAGAAACCACAACTAGAGATCTTGACGGAAGATATGTCGTCAAGCTTCCCTTTAATGCTCCCCCAGAATCACTAGGAAGCACTAAGCATCAAGCACACCAAAGATTTCATTCTCTTGAAAAACGTCTAGCAAACAATGCAGACTTACGTCAACAATACAATGATTTTATGACTGAATATCAGACCTTAGGCCACATGAAACCTACGGACCCTGATCAAACTGAAACATTTGATTATATCATCCCTCATCACCAGGTGATGAAACCTTCTAGCACAACTACCAAGTTACGTGTAGCATTTGACGCTTCTGCCAAATCTACCAACGGAATGTCACTAAATGACATACACGGATTTTGTGATGCAAGTGAACAAGCCTATGGCGCTTGTGTCTACTTACGCTCTACCAACCAAGAGGGCGAAACTCAAATCTCACTACTTTGTGCTAAGTCCAAAATTGCCCCTATCAAGGCTGTCACAATTCCAAGGCTAGAGTTGTTAGCCGCACACTTACTCGCCAAACTAATGAACAATGTCTTGCCTACACTGCAGCTCGACATCAGTTCAGTTTACTTATGGAGTGACTCCAATATAGTACTGAGTTGGTTGAGTCGTTCTCCAACCACACTCAAAACGTTTGTCGCAAATAGAGTCGCAGATATACAGGAATATACTGCAGACTTTACTTGGCGACACGTCTCGTCGAATGACAATCCTGCAGACCTAATATCTCGAGGTTCAACACCCGAGGACTTGATCCACAATAATTTGTGGTGGAATGGTCCATCATGGTTGTCTGAGGACACATCATGCTGGCCAGCAAACAACGCAAAAAACACTCCTGAATCATTGCCAGAAGTTAAACTGGTAGCCCACATAACCACTTGCAATCTCACTTTCCAAGCTTGGTTTTCCAAGTTTTCTTATCTAAGATCTATTCGTATCATGGGTTATGTCCTAAGATTCATACATAACGCAAAACCTGCTAACCAACGTTTCAGTGGATCTTTATCTCCTGATGAGATATCAAACTCGATTCACTGTTGTGTAAAGAATGTCCAGCGTCAAGCATACGCTGAAGAAATAAAGTTACTATTAGCTGGAAAAGAGATTCCAAGCGCTAGTAAGATTCATAATCTTTGTCCATTCTTGGATTCGAACGATATCCTACGCGTAGGCGGACGGCTGGAAAGATCCAAGCTCCCGTTCGACTCTAAACACCAAATGCTACTTCCATGTAACCATGCCTTCACAAAGCATTTGATACGCCATACGCATTTTCAATTGCATCACGCAGGACCACAGCTTATCATCGCTCATCTCAGAGAAAGATTCTGGGTCCCCTCAATTAGAAAGGTGATAAGATCTGTCATAAGGAGATGCAACATATGCTTTCGCTTTAAGGCACAGCCCTTTCAGCAAAGGATGGCTGATTTGCCTGCTGCTAGAATCATTCCAGTATCTCCCTTTACTAATGTCAGTTTGGATTACGCTGGCCCCTATTCAATTAAATATGGTGGTCCACGCTCTAAAGTTACTATCAAAGCATACATTGCCCTCTTTGTGTGCATGTCCACCAAGGCGGTGCACTTGGAATTAGTGACTACTCTTACGTCCAAGGCATTTTTAGCTGCGTTGTCCAGATTCTCAGGCCGTAGAGGCATACCTCGTTCAATTACCTCGGACAACGGAACTACCTTCATTGGAGCATGTAACGACTTGAAACAGTTGACTGACTTACTCTCCTCCACTGAATTCCAAGCGACTATCAAAGACGCTACCTCACACCTAAGCCTTAACTGGCACTTCTTACCTCCTCACTCCCCTCACATGGGCTGACTACACGAAGCTGCAGTGCGCTCAGTCAAGCATCATTTGAAGCGAATGTCTTCAACATTGATTCCCACTTATGAAGAGCTATCGACTCTGTTGATTCAGATCGAGGCCATTCTCAATTCACGACCATTGCTCTCCCTCCATGAGGAGGCAGAAGATTTTCAATATCTGTCCCCAGGACATTTTCTTGTTGGAAAACCTCTTGTATCGCTACCTTCGCCAGACCTATCAGGAGGTTATGCTTTACTCTCTCAATGGAAAACTCTTCACAACTTCACCGCTGATTTGTGGAAAAAATGGTCTTCAGACTACCTCCATTCTCTTCAAAGGCGATCGAAGTGGAGTTCCAAAGCCCCCAATGTTTCTATTGGCACTCCAGTGCTTCTGGTTGAAGACAATGTGCCACCCCTCAAATGGATTTTAGGCATCGTCGACAATGTCCATCCTGGATCAGATGGTTTAGTGACAGTCGCTACCGTCAAAACCGCGACAGGTCACTATAAAAGACCAATTGTCAATACTCGCTCCTCTTTTAGTAAATGAAGAAGATTAATTTAGTCATTCATATTTAATCACATGTATATGTATTCATCATTATCTTAATATTTCTTAATTTTAGATTTTTGCAATTATTAATTAGCTTGCTCATTCCACATAATCTATTTTTTATGAATGATATAAATATCATTCAGCGGGCAATTTATGTTCCATTCCCAAGCTCGCTTTTCCATTGCAAAATTCCATTTTTTGTAGGTCTAACGTGATTATTGAATTACAACATTATTTTGTAAGATTTCGACTCACGAACATTACCACAGGGGTAATGTCTTGCGTAGATAATGTTTTCATTCTTATTTATTGCATATTTAGCCTAAGAGCCTGGTTTGAGCCTCTTTTATACACGAAAGCGTGTGAGATTTAAGCCACGCCCACTTTAGTTATTTCTCTTAAACACAACATATTACTTAACCTTTGAAGTATATATTATTATATTTATGTTTTTAGGCATTAATGCTTCGATTTAAGTCATGAATGGATTAATATTATAATATTAATTTAATTATTCAGAGATATTATTATATAAATATTCTTCGCATTCTCTTGAAACATCCAAGATTTCTTTCTCCTTGTTAGATATCTCGATAGTTGTCTAGACGCTTCGCAAGCATACCACTGTGTAGCAAGAAATTATTATATTTCGCTCTACCAAACATTCTTTAAAATACTAATTTTTATAATCTACTACCTTAATTATAGTTGCTTTATGTTTTAGATCTATCCTATAATTATTCATTATGCTTTAATATAGCACATGAAGCCTAATTAATTTAAATTTATAAGATTTCAAATATGGGACTTTATTGGCCGTTGTGTTGTCAGCACAACTGCTCTTGGCGGCCTCAAAATCTAACCGATAACACTTTTGCAAGCGTCGCTTCTACGGTCGGACGTGATTGTCCACCGCTCCTAAAATTTCTGGTGAAACACCCAGAAATACAACTCACGACTTCAGGAGAAAATCTCCAAACCTCACGACTTTGGGAGAAGTTCCCAACCATCGACGTGTTGCATTATTCAGATGAATTATTGTGCACAGTCAAGGCGCTACATCATCATATCAACTCACAACTATCCTACGAAGCCTACATCTCCGAAAAGCCAATTTGTGCTAGCGAGGTGCTTTAGTCCACACTACAGCTAAGTAGTATATTTGTTTGTTAAACTGTGCAGTAAATTGCTGACTGCGATTTGCTATACATATATCTTATTTGAATCCCATCAGGCATTGAAACAAACGCCTATGCATCTGCATGTGATTCCAGTGAAATAAACTCACAAAACCTTCAGCTTCAAACGTCATATACATTCAAACATTTACTTCAAATTATGTTACAAGAACTATCATTTCAGTATCATAATTATTCTTACTTCATGAACATCATTGTATAATTAAATAATTAACTTCAAGACATTATCTTCAAGAACATTATCATATAATTAAATCTAACCTCAAGACCAACTTGAAGAATCTCAAGACCGCAAGATCATTATTCAACTTATATAAACTGTGTATTTTATTATCAATTGTAGCCTTCAGCTAACTAGTGTTTGTCTCTTAGTGAAAATAAATTTTAGCATCTCTTCACCAGGAGATTTCTTGTCAATTGAATATAAGAGGGTAGGGCAGGTTCCGATTAATACAGTCCACTCTCCTAACGTCCTATAATCCCTCCTCTTACAATATGTTTGTAAAAGACTTTCTCGGGTAATTTTCCTACTGAGCCATCTAAAAAATAATGTATCTAAGCACCATCTTAAGATGTCTTATTATGCTTTTCTTCACAGTATACTTTCGTATGGCCTCCATATCTGGGGTAGTGGTGCAGATATCTATAAAGTATTATTACTACAAAAAAAGGCTTTGAGAATCATCTCTGGTGCATCTTCTGATGCTCATTGTCGTCCATTGTTTCAGAACTCTAAAATTCTCACTGTAGTCAATCAATATATCTTCAACTGTTTGGTAAATATTAAGTCTAATCTCCATGAACAAAATTTTTAATATAATTTATACCAACATAACACTAGGAATGATTACCTCATAGTGACACAAAGTACAAGATTAACTAAATAGTCCAGTCAAAAAACTTAAAAAAATGTCCCAACCTCTAAAAAAATCCGAAAGTTTTGAAACTTTGCACACTTATTTAATGGTACCTTGGGATGAATATACCAAAAGTCCTCATGGATATGAGGCGAGCTCTAGCGGCAATTAGCGAAAACAGGACCCCTATTTTGGTTTTTCGTTAATATCTCGAGAACCGTTGATCTGAGGTAAAAGTTAACTATATACGTAATTAAAGCTTATTAAATTTGGAACATAAATGATTATGTACATTTTTCTCGTATTCCTAACATTTACCGAGTTATGGGGCGCTAAAGGATAGCGTTTTTTCTAAAACCGTCGAGGAGCGCACGATGGTGCAAATTAAAGTAGGTACCTACCGTACTATTTCACCATTGTCTTTATTTGAGGAGGCAGGAATGCGGAATACCAAGAAATCTACCTTGTACGATGCCTACTCCATTAAAAGAAGAAATAAACCTAGTCTATATTGACATTGTTTTGGTTTGAGGCTTACTATTACACAATTAAATTACACAAGGTGGTGTGGCCCAAAGATTCGCCAACAATCTCAACCATCTGCTAGTGTTATGTAGCCTATGTTCTCAAGCATTATGGTGGCAACGGCTGCACGGTGGTGTTTGATGTTTATTCAGCCACCAGATCCAGTACAAAGAGAGCTGAACAGAACCGAAGGTACAAAACAAAGAGGTCAGTTGACATAAACTTTGGAGAGAAAACAATAGTAACAGTCAAACAGGATGATTTTCTTTCTAACGAAAAGAATAAATGTAGACTAATTTCATTCCTCATAACTGCCCTTACCAGCCATGAAGTTGAAACAGAACAAGCATCCAGTGATGCTGACACATTGATCGTCCGAACAGCACTCGTGAAGTCCTTCACTTGTGACGAAGATGTCCTTCACTTGTCGGGTGAAGATGTAGATCTTATTATTCTCCTCATGGTCTTAACTCCGACTGAACAAAACATATTATTTGTGAAACCAAGCCATGGAAAAGTAGGAAGGCAAGTATATTGAAACAAGCAATTGCAAACTTTGGGAATGAAGAACAGCATACTTCTTGTGCATGCGTTCAGCGGATGTGATACGACTTCGGCTGCATATCGAAATGGGAAACATTCCTGATTCAAATTGTTCAAGAAGCAAGCTGTACTGCAAGGTATTGCTGATATATTTAACAGCCCAAGTTCATCGCGTGAGGCTGAAGCTGCTGCTGGAAACAAAATATTCCTAGCATTGTACAATGCACCCAGGAAGAAAACCTCTCTTAACATGCACCGCTACAATGCTTTCACCAAATCTGTATCCAATGCTAAACCCGACCTTTCTGCTCTGCCGCCCACAGAAGGAGCAGCAAGACAACACGCATTTCGAGTGTACCATCAAATTCAATTTTGGCTTGGGAATGAACTTCTTCCTGTGCAGTGTTGTTGGAAGTTGGAAAGCGATCGGCTGATCCCTGTAACAACAGAAAATCCAGCAGCACCTGAAGCTGTCCTCAACCTCATTTGTTGCAAATGTACAGGTGGATGTGGGAACAGATGTGGCTGTCAAAAAGTCAGGAATAATGTGTACAAGCATTTGTCACAACTGACATGGTGAATGCTTGAATGGTGTTACTTCCACCCTCGAAGAAGACTTTGATGACCCTGATGGTCCCGATGCCATAAACCTTGAAGAAACAGACCGTTCAGTGCAAAGCACAAACACTGAACATTTGGTACATGAAGATCAAAACACTGTGCTTGCTGGACGCTTAACCAGAAGTCAGGTGAGATTGCACATTTGTATTTTTTTGTTATTCATTTTCCTTGAAATAGTATGCATAAATCGGTCGTCATGTTCATACGTTGTTTTACCGCTCGTTTACCTACTTTCTTTTACCTACATGTTCTTAATCTGTATAATGGTTCTCTCACATCATCATATCATGCATAGTTACCTCTTCTTACTGTGTTTAGGGCAGCAAGTTCAGAAGCTGACCAAGATGAGCAGATTGCAGGACCTTCTTCCAAGAAGCGATCAAGAGCAGATTGATTTTTCTGTACACAGTTTTCCTTGGAATATCCTCAGCATTTTTTTTTTTTTTTTTTTTTTTGGGTTCATGTATTTCATTGTTTAATATACATCATGTCTTCCTTTTTATAGAAAGCTGTGAAATTTATCTCCTGAATCATCCTTGGTATAAAAACAATGGTAAACCATTGTCAAATATTATTAGAAATGCCATATTGTACCACGCTAGCGTGGTTTTTCAAAAAACGCTATCCTTTACCGCCCTATAACTCGGTAACCATTGGAAATACAAGAAAAATGTATATACTCATTTTTGTTGAAAATTTAATAAGCTTTAATTATGTATATAGCAAACTTTTACCTCCGACCAACGGTTCTCGAGGTATTAACAAAAAACAAAAAAAGTGCCCTGTTTTCGGTAATTGCCGCTAGAGCTCGCCTCATATTCACGAGGACTTTTGGTATATTCGTCCTTAGGTACCTTTAAATAAGTGTGCAAAGTTTCAAAACTTTCGGATTTTTTCTTAGGTTAAACCTTGTTTTGACTGGACTAAAAACAAAGAAGTGGTGCAATAATTTGGGTATTAAGTTGTTCAATAGTTTACCCAAAACTGCACATTCAGTTAAATTAAACAGGTTTAGGACTGTTCTGAGAGACTGGCTTGCGAATAATCCATTTTATTCTATTAGTGAGTTTTTTGAAGTTAATATTGATGTTGTTTTCTAAATTTATACACTATACTGCTATTCGACTTAATTCTGTTGTCCATTTTCATTCTTTCTCTTAATTTATGTATGTTGATACCCACATTTTGATGTGGTTCAAAAACTTAACAAATCAAAATCAAATTAATTGTGAAGTTGTGAAGAAACCAATTTATTTTTACTGCTTTGTATGTCTTCTCTTCAGTACCTAATGATGATTATGCACATACAAAAGGGTGAATTTGACTTGAATTTTAAACTTCTACAAAATAAAGTAATAATAAAAAAACCTACCAAACATAAAACGTCAGACAGGCAACATAGTGACTTAAGTAGGCCTAATGTATATGTTTTCTCCCAAACTTTTCATCTGTATACTCGAAGAGATTTTTAGGAACATCCAAGGGGACTACGGAATCAACATTGACGGTACGAAGATATCTAATTTACGCTTCGCAGACGATATAGTTCTCATGGCAAACACAGCAGAAGAATTGCAGGCTTTCATGACAGAAGTGAACGAGCTAAGTAACAAAGTAGGACTACAAATGAATGCAAAAAAGACCAAATTAATGACAAACGGCGAAGAGAAAGCCATCTCAATTACGCAACCCGAAACATTGGAATACGTACAAGAGATAGTTTATCTGGGACAAACAATCTCCTTCCAGAAAAGCATGCCCAAGGAAATTACAAGAAGAATATCTACAGCATGGTCAAATTTCTGGGCGCTGAGATTCATACTGTTAGAAAAATCTTTCAATTTCAACATTAAAAGACACATTATGAACACCTGCATACTACCCGCGCTGATATATGGCTCACAAACTTGGAGCACAACTAAAAAAGATAGAAAATCAATCCAAACGTGCCAAAATAGAATGGAAAGGAAAATGCTGGGCATCACATGGAGAGATAGAATAAGGAACGACATAATACGACGAAGAACACAAATAACAGATGCAGGAAACGACAGCAGGTACCTAAAATGGAGATGGGCCGGACACATAATGAGACAAGATCCTGCTCGCTGGACTCACAGAATAACTGCATGGGAACCAAGGATGGGAAGACGGAAAGTAGGAAGACAGAGAACACGGTGGTCGGATGAACTAAGTGCAACTTTCAGCAACAGATGGACCACCACAGCTAAAGACAGAGGAAAATGGCAACTTCTAGTCAAGACAGCACTCCAAAACAACAACACAGGATGAAGACAGTAAATAGCAAGGAGCAGGAAAGCAGTGCACGACCGAAAAGCGAAGACCTAAACCCACAGTGTATAGTGCTAGAATTATATATAGGACACAAAAAAAATGATAGACTACATATCGGACCATAAATGATAGACTATAGGCATAAGTAATAATAGGAAGATCCTTCCCGGAATGGCTAACCGGGATTGCGAACACAAGCCACCTCTCCCAGGAGAGAGGCCCGTGCCCCTCGGGGACATTATGGGCTAATACTAATACTAATACTATTAATACAAGTAAGAATCAGCTTGAAAAATTTTATGTCATAACCGGGATTTGAACACGGATCTTCAGCTTAACGCGCTGATGCTCTACCATTGAGCTACCATGACAACATGCCAGTACAACATCAAATTCCTCAACTGATTCAGAATACAAGGCAACCCACGGGAGGTTTCTCCATTGAGAACACACATCCAATGGTGTCCTACATTTGTAGGTACTTTGAAGCCAAGTTATTATTTATATACTATTAATTAAGTGGAGGGAAAGGAAATATACATTAAATCCATGTCTGGGATATTAATACAAGTAAGAATCAGCTTGAAAAATTTTATGTCATAACCGGGATTTGAACACGGATCTTCAGCATGTTGTCATGGTAGCTCAATGGTAGAGCATCAGCGCGTTAAGCTGAAGATCCGTGTTCAAATCCCGGTTATGACATAAAATTTTTCAAGCTGATTCTTACTTGTATTAATATCCCAGACATGGATTTAATGTATATTTCCTTTCCCTCCACTTAATTAATAGTATATAAATAATAACTTGGCTTCAAAGTACCTACAAATGTAGGACACCATTGGATGTGTGTTCTCAATGGAGAAACCTCCCGTGGGTTGCCTTGTATTCTGAATCAGTTGAGGAATTTGATGTTGTACTGGCATGTTGTCATGGTAGCTCAATGGTAGAGCATCAGCGCGTTAAGCTGAAGATCCGTGTTCAAATCCCGGTTATGACATAAAATTTTTCAAGCTGATTCTTACTTGTATTAATATCCCAGACATGGATTTAATGTATATTTCCTTTCCCTCCACTTAATTACTAATACTATTACTAATGTATATGCAGACTCCATAAAGATCCACAGTGAATCCTTAACAAAAAATCATGAAATTCTATCAGTAAATGTTATAGATGTCCTAAAACTGCCCCTCCCTTGAGCTGTTAGCTCATTGGGGCATACCAGATAAATAAATAAATAAAAAATAAATAAAAATAAAAAAAACATCAGTCACTAAGTAATGGTGTTTCCTTGGAAGTAAGTGAATCAAAGGAACATCATAAACCATACAAAAAGAGTTTTTTACTCTGTACTTTACACATGAGTAGAGAATTCATTTCAAAACATAAAACTACTCATCTTTCCTTGCTTATACGCGTAGAGTCAACTAAATGCTCTTCTCATGTTATTTATTGAAAAAAAATGTCTGAAATAGATGATTTTGACAAAACAGTGATTGAAAATTTCTGTGCAAAATCCCACCTTTTAGAATTGCTGGACAAATATTAACAAGGGTAGGCCTACTATTAATGAGCCCATATTGAAACTTACCTTCAAATTTTGCTAACAGAACCCGCATCCTTGAAGAAGATCATATACTAAAAACTAACAAACTAACAGAAATTCCCAATTCAAGACTACAATATTGCCACACAAAGCACCTAGCCAGTAGCATTTGGACATCCCTCATTAAAAAAGCAACTAGTTTTCTTGTATATGAGCTTTTTCTAGAATCTTCTTCTGGAAGCTCGTATACAAAAAACTAAAAACTAACAAATTTCCCAATTCAAGGCTACAATATTGCCACATAAAGCACCTAGCCAATACCGGTACCATTTGGACATCCCTCATTAAGAAAGAAACTAGTTTTTCTTATGAGCTTCCTACAGGATACAGGTTTGGTCAGCAAAATTTGAAGGCAAGGTTAGATATAAGCTCATTAATAGTTCCCTTGTAAGGTAAAAGTGTAAAAGTTAAATACATGTAGCCTACAGGGATTTCTCCCCATCTTCCTTCAGACCTGTAACAAATATACAACAGTTGGCCATGTAAATAGTGATGAGCATCTGTTTGCTACAGTTGATGAGTCATTGTTTGCTAATTATCTCTTGTTTGTACAAATCTCTCACAAGAGAACCGAAGGAGATATTGTTCGTTAGTTTATCAATTATACAAGTCTATTTTCCGACTAAATGGCAATCCGTCTTTGAATCGTGTAATGCAAGAATTTCCACATTTCAATTTTCAACACCAGCAGGATTTGAAAGCCCTCAAACGGAGAGAGCAGCTTTTTCGCCATTCAAGAAACCCTCTATTACACAAGCTTCGTTACTTACACCAATTAACTTTAACACATCCTATTTCTCGACCTTTACCGATGGAACATTTCGCGCAAAAGATAGATCTCTTCCGTCAGTATGATCATATATATACCACACCGGTTCATCCGCACTATCTTATGGATAGACACTTGCTTCCAGCTACTTTGCATATAGACCTGCACACCTTCGCAGAGACAAACGACACACCGACCACCTGCTTTCATCAATATACCAGGAATCTATTACAAGACGGTTCGACACAAGTTTATTTTACGGATGGTTCCAAAACGGCAGATAATGTAGGGGCTGCATATTATAATGCCACACAAACATACGGAAGAAATTGGAAATTACATCGCACTATTTCCATCTACACCGCGGAAAATATAGCCTTATACACGGCTCTCAAAGACTCATATCAACAGAAACATCGTTCCACTGTCATTTTTTCTGACAATCAGGCCATGTTGCAAACTAAAGCTCGCCCCTTCGTGAAAGATCATAATATTTACGTTATTCTCATTCGATCACTCTTACATAACATGCATCGTCAGGGGTTATCTGTACGACTGGTCTGGATTCCCTCACACTCTGGAATTGAGGGCAACGATACAGCTGACCAACTGGCCAATCTTTCACAATTTAAACATCAAATAGATACCAATTTTTTGGCCCCACCTTCTGACATAGCTCTACACTTGAAACATACCCAATCTTTTTTCCACTCACGACTCCCGGACACTCTTTCTGAGGAGGAAAAAACAACGACTCTCAAAAAATTCTTATGGCGTGCTAAACATGCACCTCGATTAGCCACTGTATATTTTTATCGTCTAAAATTTCATACAGCCTTAGTACCCGAGCATCAATATCAATTAAATTTCGCTGATTCACCTTTGTGTGCATGTGGGGAACGGGGAACAATCAATCACATGTTTTTTGGATGCCAGATATATATCCAACACTCTTCTAGACTCATTCATGACATTTATCACATATACGGACCGGGACCTATTCACATGGACAATCTGTTATCCAAACCATCAGTCTCAATCTCTAAGGCATTATTTAGGTACATCACGAAAACCAAAATGAAACTTTAATTTCCTGACGCATCCATTTGACTTATCATCCCATTCTTTCATACTCCCGCTGGCAGGGTGACATATCATCCTGCAGACGATATACAAATAAGGAGGGACGCAGGAGCACTTCCACCATCATGGGAGGCAGTAGCGTCTTGAAAACAACAACGAACAACAACAACAACAATGTAAGAGAGAGGAACCTTAATTAAAGTTTATGAAAATAAATTAAAACATGTGAATTGTGCCAAAAAAATGGTAAACATTTTCAACATCTTCTGTAAATAGACGATTTTATGTTACTTTTATTTCTTAATTCATAAACGATTGTAGCAGAAAATTATAACCATACAATAGTGCTGCCAACTGAATTCCATTTCTTAGGAGATTCTCACCTGCACGAGTACTGCAAAGCGACTTCTCATGATGTATCAACTATGTGTCTCTTAAATAACATATTCCTAAGGATTTGTGCAATTGGGCTGTTTGTGGTCTTGTAATATCATGAAATTATAATAATAAAAATATAGTGCAAAAAGAAACTCACTAGCAAGCAGAAGGGCTCTCTCTGCTTCCACATGTTCCTTTGAAGCATATAACTGTCGTGTTGACTTGCAGATATCCAATGCTTTGCTACTCTGTAGCATCATCATTCTCTGTTTGAAAATCTGAATGAAAAAGGTTGAAGAAATTATTTATATTGCTTACAAAATACGAGGTTCATCCAGAAAGTAAGTTCTGAATGTGTACAGAGACAACATGATTAGTTGGACATGCATGCATATGCATAGCAGTAGAGAGAGGGAGCTATGTGTGAATGCTACAGCACAGTTTCAGTCTTGTGACACCAGTAGATTTTGAGCACTAAAAGAAAATGGCTGCACTGATATTGTCTTCCGCCAACTGTATTACACTTTTGTATGACAATGTACGGAACCCATACACTCACGCCACACGGAATCAGTTGCTTCAGTTTGGATGGGAGATCTTCAACCATCCACCTTATAGCCCCAACCTTGTGCCAAGTGACTTCCATCTCTTCCATCTCGTGAAGCGATTTTTGTCAGGAAAACATTTCCACAACAATGCAGAGGTACAGACGGAAATAATTTCATGATTCCAGACGTGGGCATACAGTTGTTGGTACACCATTGTGATAAATGCCTCAATAACAGTGGCAACTATGTAGAGAAGTAGCCAGTGAATCTCTGTAAACATTTCAATAAGTATTTCTTACTTATAGATGCTTTTGTGTTCTTTACTGGTGACTGGAACTTCCTTTCTGGATGAACTTCATATACAACCACAAAGTTTCACACTATAAAATTAATAAAGTAAAAAGCAATGGAAGATATGAAATGGTCACATAGTATCACAATATCACATTTTTTGATGGGAATGTCTAAAATGGATTGCAGTCAAACTGCAAGCAAATTGCAGTTACCAAAATCCAGCTCTCTATTTAGGATTAGCGTATTATTACAAAATAATGATGAATTTACTGTGGTAAACTAAAGCAGTAAAATTAGTTTTACCCAAGTAGATTTATGACTACTGTAGTAGTTTTATAGACTGCCTCGTGGTTAGCATCGCTGGCTACAGATCATCAGGGCTCATTGGGTTTTTCTGAGGTAGAGAGGTCTGGAATGAGATGCGCTCAGCCTCGTGATACAAACTGAGGAACTACTTGAGGCTCCAGTCATGGAAACAATCATTAATGGCTGTGAGTGTCGGCATGATGACCACTTTGCCTATGGTAAATGATGCAGCGGTCGGATGGTAGGCAGTCCCTTTAGGGATGTAAAGCTACAGAGTTTTTAGTATTATTATGAAATAGACACTGGTAAAATATAGCGTTATTTACTGGATGTACAGGGTAATTCAAAATGCTCTCCGGGGTTTTAAAGAACCATTGCAGAGTGGTTATTGAGCATATCTTTTCTAACCTTGGATAGTAATATAAACTCACTCTGGAAATTTCATTTATACTCGCAACAATGGAAGGTAGTTTCAATTTTCGGCCGCCAGGTAGCATTAAATGAAAATGGCGTTCATGGCTGGTGAGAAAGCATTTTCTGTTCTGGATGAAGTCAGTAATCTCCGACCAATGTCTCTTTCGGAGGGAATATGGAAAGGATCCTCCAACAGACAAGACAATTCATGCATGGTATACACAATTTAAAGAAACTGCTTGCTTGTGCAAGAAGAAATCACCTGGACGTCCATCCAGAACACTTGACTACGTGGACAGTGTGCGACAGTTGTACCAATGAAGCCCACAAAAATCCACGTATCAAGCCTGCAGAGAACTTGCTATGCCACAAACAACTGTATGGAGAGTTCTTCGCAAGCGCTTACGGTTCAAGCCATAAAAATTGCAGCTTCTTCAAGCTCTAAGAACTGCAAATTACAATAGCGTAGAAGAATTCTGCACTAATTTTCAGAACATGTTGGAAGATAATGATTTTCTGGCCAGGTTAGTTTTCAGTGACAAATGCACATTCCACTTAAGTGGTAAAGTTAACCACCACAATGTTAGAGTTTGGGGTACTGAAAACCAGCACGCACACGTAGAACATTACGTAATTCCCCGAAGGTCAATGTGTCTTGTGCCAATTCGTGAGAAATGGTTTATGGAAGACACTGTGAATGGGATTTCATATCTTGATATGCTGGAATTGTGGTTGATGCCACAATTACAGGATCAACCAAATATCATTTTCCAACAAGATGGAGCACCCCCTCCACTTCCATAATGAGGTTCACAGCTACCTAAACAACAATCTGCCATGATGTTGGATTGGGTGTGGGTGTGATCGCGACAACAGGCTGATGCCGTGGCCTCCGCGATCTCCAGATCTTACCACCTGCAACTTCTTTTTGTGGGGGTATATCAAAGATGCTGTCTTTGTGCCACCCTTGCCTAATGATTTGAATGATCTGAAGATGCGTATCAGAACCAGCGTCAACACCATCGATCATGACATGCCACGTTGAGTGTGGGAAGAACTGCAAAATCTCATTGATGTGTGCCGCGTGACCAGAGGTAGACACATTGAACATCTGTAGGAGGCAAACCAAACTTTCACAGTTGCTGTTTTTTTGGTACTTAATGCATCAATGTATCTTTGGTAGTTTGGATGTAGTGGCATTATAAAACCTCAGAGAGCATTTTGAATTACCCTGTAGATCAGTAACTACCAGTAGTGATAATATTGTACAAAACAGGCCACTACAATCACATCATGATAAGTCAATATAGATTGGTCATAAAATTAGTACCAAACTGAGCCACTATAGCTCAATTATGAAATTATAGTAAGCTAAGCCAATACAGGTTAATCATGAAATTAATACTTATAGCCAAAAGTAGGCCTACCTCGTGCAGCAGAATTTCCATATAACCTTGTCTTATTTCTGTTGAGTTATGGGCAGAATCTTCACTATCATCTTCCAGAATACTAATAGGAACCATAAGCAATGGAGATCTCTTTTTCTGAAAAAATCATAAAACCTATTTTAGTATGGGAAATGATCAAGAAAATAATGTCAAAGACAATTTTTAAAGATTACTGTATGATGGTAATTGCCATGAGCAAGTACTTATGAAGATTGATTTTATAATTTGTGTTTTTTAATAATAGTATCAATGGAGATTGTTGGAGATAGTTTTAGGCCTATACTCTTGATGGAGATCAATGAAAATTGTGGAAGGTATGATTATTTTGAAACTGGATCATTAAATCAATTTTAACCTCTTCACTGTTGCTGATATAGGCCTACATATGCATCACCTCAAAACAAAGCATAAGATCAGAGATATAGGATTAATAGAATAATACTTTATGCTAAAATTAGGTGGTCAAATTTCTGGGAGTCGAATAATTGAATAATTTCTCACAACAAACTGAATAAAAGACACCAAATAATGATATAACATGTGAATAAGATCACAGGGTGACATGAGCAGACTGTAGGATCCATTGGGAAAGGCTGAGATCCCATTCAGGAAGAAAAATAAAAATGCCTGGATAATAAGGAAACAAATAAATATAGCATAACTTGTAGCCTGTCTAATAATTTATTGAAGAAGCACTAAAGAACTGAAAAACACTAAACACAATAGAAAAATTGAAGGCACTGTTGTAAAAATATAGAAAAAATCATGAACACTGATTTAAAAAACACAGTCTTGATTTGAAGAAGAAAATGTTACAAAATAATATAAGAAAAAATATAAATCTGGAAACTTGTAAACACTGTTCTCTTGAGGAGTTGACACAAAAGTTGATGTCTTGAAATCTTGAAATATGAGGCTGCAGTGAATGATGTCTATATTCAACAAAATATTCAGTCACCATGTGGGAGTTTTGAGATTATAAATGTGTATTGTATGTGTGTACTATATAGCGGAACACACCAAATGGAAGTGGGGTAGACACGTGGCGAGGATGAATGGAGAATCATGGGCATATAGGACAACCTTGTGGTATCCCCGAGCAGGCAAGCGGCATGTGGGCAGGCAAATAACCAGATGGGAGGGCTTCTTCACTCAACGAGCAGGGAACCAATGGACAAGACTGACGAGGAGCAGAGAACAGTGGAAAGAACTACGCAAAAGACTAAGCCCACAGCTGGTGGAACACGAACAAGTGCAACAAATCAATGACGTCAGTGTACAGTGTACAATCCAGGAGGGAGAATATGCTCCTTAAGAGTAGCTCCCCTAAGGAGTAGCTCCCGACGAGCAACTTACGAGCTGCCCTGCCGATGGGAGGAGGCCTTAGCCCTCAAGGGATGTTATAGGCTAATCCTAATCCTAATCCTAAAACTATTTTGGTGAGGTTTAGTGGGCCACAATGATGATTGGGCTAGTGGGCCACAATGATGATTGGGCTAGTGGGCTGCTGTAGCGAGTGAATGTAGTAATTGTAGAGCTGCAATAGGCAGCAATGATGCTTGAGTATAGTGGGCTACCGTAGCGATTGAATGTAGTAGTAGAGATGCAGTGGGCAGCAATTATGCTTGCATATAGTGGGCCGTCGTAGTGATTGAAAGTAGAGCCCCAGTGGGCCGCAATGATGATTGAATATAGTGGGCCACTGTAGCAACTGACTGTATAAATATATATAAATGCCATAAATAAAATTAAAGCAGAAAACTGTGAAACTAAACTGGTAGCATCCAGTAACCTGGGAAAAACTGCATGGGGGATTGTAACTAGAGCCAGAAAAACCGAAACCAAAACTGTAGAAAACATTGAACTTTTATTAGAAAATAGCATAGAAAATCGGCCCGAACATATAAGTAATATATTCAATGAACATTTCATAAACATAACTGAATCCTTATCAAAGGCAACAAATCCCAACTTTGTAAGTAATGACCCACCAATAGTCAGCTCCATTTTTTTGGCACCAATCACTAGGGCGGAAGTTATAAACACGATAAAGGGCTTCAAAAATAAATACTCTTGTGGATGGGATAGCATAAATACTGTACTACTTAAACGCTGCAAAGAGCAATTAGCTGACATTCTCACTCATCTCTTTAACAAATCAATTGAAGAAGGAATATTCCCAGACTATCTAAAGATAAACACAGTCAGACCGGTATTCAAGAAGGGGGACAAAAGGAATATAAATAACTACAGGCCTATAACACTAACGTCAACAATAGCTAAATTGTTTGAAAAACTAATACTTAGCAGACTAAATGACTTTCTAGAGAAGAATGCCATCTTAAGTAAAAAACAGCATGGATTTAGAAAAGGCCGAAGTACAGTCAGCACATTAATAGAATTTTTTCATGAAATATTACAAAGTTTAGATATGTCATTGCCACATTTCTTGGCCTGAGCAAAAGCATTCGATTGTGTGCATCATGATCTACTACTAGAGAAACTAGAACACTATGGAATTAGGGGAATAGCAAATAAATTAATGTCCACATATTTAAAAGGAAGGGTGCAAAAAACGGAAATCCATCACAAAACCTACTCAGACGTCAAAAAAATACAGTCAGAGATGGAAATAGTAAAATATGGTATCCCACAAGGCTCGGTATTAGGCCCATTGTTGTTCATCCTGTATGTGAACAATACTCCACAATGCCCTAATTCAAATATATTATCCTATGCAGATGACACAACAGTTATATGTCATGACACGTCACTTGAAGTTTTAAGACAGACAGTTCCAAGTGTTCTAAAACAAATTGTCAACTATTTCTCGGAAAACAGGCTGATCAATAATATTCAGAAAACTAAAAACATGCAGTTCCAGTTGACAAACACAACAGAAAACATACAAAATATAAATTTTGAAGGAAGCATGATCAAAGTATGTAATGACCACCAATTTCTGGGGATTTTTGTGGATAGAACTATGAACTGGGTACTGTTCGGTGCATAGTTTCTGCGCTATTTAGAACTCTATAGTTATTATTCTGCACTCCACTTTACGCACACGAACTGTTATTCACATAGATGTAGGCCTATTTGTTTTTGTAAAAGGTTATTCAGTTTCTCACTTCAATATGCTAGGCGCTGGTATGCAATTTTTGTTGTTTATATTCTCTCTTTAAGTTCTAGTCTGCGTTTGTTTTTGTTATTCTCTCTGTAACGTGTAGTCTCAGTGGGGCACTGAGCAGTTGTGTTACGCGCATGCCCTCCCCTCTTTCTTCTTCTATCTCGCTTCTACCTTATGGCCGCGGACTAGCCGCCCGTTCTAATTCTCCATCTGTCTTCTTGTTGTTACTTCCTGAGTTGGATTGATTGTGACCTTCGGTGCGAATCTTGTTCGTCTGGGATATCTTCGGGATGGTCTGAAATACAGGTGAGCGAGGCATATTTATTCATGTAGTATATTCATCACATTAGTTCATTTCTTTTTACTTTTTTTGTTGTTCATTGTTCATTTTCTAATATGTAAACTTCTTCCCTCGCTCGCCTGGCTTTCGCCAGACTATATTCCGGAGATATCTGTATGACTGTATCGTATGTTTGATGTGTGTGTGTCTATCCAACTCCCTTCCTTTCTTCCATTCTTTTCTTCTTTCTGCCCTTCAGGCATTTTCTTTATATTTCACAGAAGTATTCTTTAGTTTTTCAGTTAAGATCTAGATCTTTTTCATATATTTTTATAGGCAGACATTTTGGTTCCACAAGCAGCCTTTTTTGTAAAAGCATTTAAACTATAATAATTTTTACTATAATTCTTTAGAGGTTGTATTATACATATTTCTTTGCATAAAGTATTTCATAATATGTTACATATTCAAAAAGTTCTATGTTCAGGCTGTTTGCCATATTATTTGTCACCATATTGTAAATAAATTTGTGAATCTGAAATTTACACTTTTTCTTGTATGGAAGCTAGATTCATATTTATATAAGTTTTTACCCAGTCACTTCTGTTCCCTTTGGAATGCCTTCTTAGATCCCCTATTCACATGCACTGTTTTCCAAAATCCTATATCCTATACTCTATATGGAACGGAACACTAGCTGTCTTCGAGTGGGAAATCCCACAGTCATCTACAGTGCGGGGACCTGCAGGCAGCAATGGTAGCAGATCTTCGTGTGATCTTCCTTTGGACCCAGCCGCCCGGTGACGCCCGGTCCTATGTTGACTGCTACATTTTTCTGTGGATCCATCTGCCTGGACATTTCTTGGATGTTGTGGACCAGTCTATCTTCGCCTGGTAGCGAAATCCGATCCAGCATTTGGCCTGTGTATCCTTTTTTGAGCAAACTTCTCACCATATTTTTCCATTCTATATTTTTTCTTTGAATGCTTTGTCTGTATGCTTGTTCGCAACTTGCTTCGGCACGTTGTGCTTTGTGGGGAGGAGGTCTTTGCCTGCTTTTGCTAATATTCTTTACCTTTGATTTTCATGTAACCATGGCTCGAGAGTAAATTTCTTTCGATCTCTTGCGCAAGGAAGAGCTGCAGTATGAAGCCACTATATGTCGTGTTCAAGGAGTCCAGTCCATGGGTGTTGAGGCACTCTTAACTGCTATTCGGGATTCTGTTCAGGCTGAAACAGCTATCACCACTTATTCCATACCAGAAGCAGATTATGAGCCTCTGTATCATCAGCTCCATTCTGCTCTCACTCAACTGGACAAAGCTATAACCGAACTGCAGGATGACTTCTCAGTAAAAAGGTACAAGCGAATTTATTATCGTCTCCTCCATTTTTTGAATAAAACTTCTGATTATTTAAATCTAGAGCAAGATTCATCTAAAGTAGCTGCTTATAAACAACTTCTTGACTTATTTAATAAAAGTAAATTAAAGATTTTGCAGATTAAAGCTCTCAATTCTAATCTCATGGATATGCAACCTATTTCGGATGTTTCACCCTCAGTGATTCAATCCGGTATTTCATTGCCTATTGTTTCAAATATTATTACACTGGACTATTCGCCTTCTGTGAATCAGTCTGGCTTGTTATTGTCTAATGTGTCCACTGTTGTGCAACCTATTATTAATTCTACGAATGCACACCAGTCTAGTGAATTGAATCAGGATGTTGCTAGGCCTATTTCTAATTCTGTTCAGAGTGTCAGTGCTAGTGGGCAGTCTTCTATTTTTTCAAAACTACCGCATCCAGTTGCGATGTTACTTCATGACAATCCCCAATTTTCTATTGATACTTCAGATAAAATTTTGGAATTTTTAAAATTTCTGTTCTATTTGTCACAGCATGGTAGGGCATTATTGATGTCGGATGCTCAGTTATTGCAGATTATTTTTATTAAAAACTAACTTTGCAGAGTTTATAAGTCAAGTGTACTTTATTTGTTAATAACATTGAAAATCCATTTTGTTCTAATCTGCATTCACACATTAAAGCCCTTCATTGAAACAACAAGTCTTTCTTGATGTTAACACAGTGAAATACTGAACTGAACACATGGTGAACACAACTACTTCTTGTAACGGACATTTCCGAGCAACAACTAAACTGTCCTTAGAGGGGTCAGCCTAATGACCCATTAAAAACAAAACACACACACTAAAATGGTGGGTCCAATGTTGCCACCATTAAAAAACGTTTTTATTTTATTTGACACATTTGAAAACTTCATTTAACACTTTCCCTTGTCAACTAAAATAAAAACTGACTTTACAATAATCCCATTTGATTACATAAAATCTGCAAACGAATCTTGTTCAAAGGTTTAGTCATTACGTCTGCAACTTGACACTCTGTTGAAATCTGTTCTACTTCAAGTTTTCTTTCAGCTAGTTTTTCACGAATGAAAAAATACTTGATATCTATGTGCTTAGTACGACGATGAAATTCAGGGTTCTGTGCTAACTTTACTGCTGCTGCATTATCAATATGTAACATGGGGATGTGATTCAGCTTTGTAATCTGATTAAATAGTCTAGATAACCAAATAACTTCCTTCACAGCCTCATGAGCAGCAACTATTTCAGCCTCTGTAGTTGAAGTTGCCACCATTGCCTGTCGCTGACTTAACCAAGAAATAATTCCTCCAGCATAGTTAATAACAACTCCAGATGTTGAACGCCCTGTTTTTGTACATCCTCCGAAGTCTGCATCACTGTAGCACTCTAAACTGTCACCTTTTATTTTTGACTTATATGTGATTCCATAGTTAATTGTTCCTGCCACATATCTGAACACTCTTTTTAATCTTAATATATCTTCAGCGGTAGGATTCTCAAGAGTCCTTGACAAGACACTCACACTGAAGGCTAGATCAGGCCTAGTCCCAAGCATCAGATACATTAAAGCTCCAACAGCTTCTCTGTATGGAAACTTCTGTTTTTCATTGTCTTCTTTCCCTGATTGTTGAACATCCGAAATTTTCAACATTGGAGTAGACACTGCCTTGCATTCTGAAAAATTGAAACGTTTCAAAATGCTCCTTGCATATGTTTCCTGATGAATCTTGATGTTACCATTTTTGCTTTGTTCAATTTGTAAGCCTAAGAAATAAGTTGCCTCTGACGTTGTGACCTTAAATTCTGCTTTCAGTTTCTCGAAAAAGTTTTTCAAATCTTTCTGATCAGTAGCTGCAACTAACCCATCATCCACATACAAAACTACTAGTAATTGTTTGCCATGTTGATTTTTAACATACAAGCACGGATCAGCTTGACTCACTTCAAAACCAAGACCAAGTAAGAAATTCCCAAATCGCTTATTCCAGCATCTTGGCGCTTGTTTTAAGCCATACAAGCTCTTCTTCAGTTTACATACTTTGTTAGTGCCATCTTCATACCCTCTTGGCTGTACCATATAGATTGTCTCTTCAAGTTCTCCATACAAGAAGGCCGTTGATACATCAAACTGTGCAATATGCATCCCTTTATTTGCTGCAACACTTAAAATAGATCGAATAGTTGTCATTTTTGCAACTGGACTAAATGTTTGACTGTAGTCAACACCCTCGCGCTGATTGAAACCCTTGACAACAAGTCGAGCCTTATACTTGTCTATGCTGCCATCTGCATTGGTTTTTAGTCTGAAAACCCACTTACATGGTATTGCCTTGGCATCCTTTGGCAAATTTACAAGTTCCCAAGTTTGATTTTCCC
Organism: Ectobius pallidus; assembly: GCA_964059195.1. Classification (NCBI taxonomy): domain Eukaryota; kingdom Metazoa; phylum Arthropoda; class Insecta; order Blattodea; family Ectobiidae; genus Ectobius; species Ectobius pallidus. Next base: position 54,244,008 of record CAXKWD010000007.1, read on the forward strand.
TTAATGAACCAATTTCCTTGTCCATTGCTCTTTTCCAATCAATACTGTTTTCTTGTTTTAATGCTTCTTCAAATGTTTCAGGAACATTATTCACATTAATAAGATTTTCTACTGCCATTACATATTCATTCAAGAAATTTGGTTTCTTCAAGGATGAGCGATCTCTCAACCAAACACCTTGTTTTTCTTCATAATTTTTATGGCTTTCATCATCCATCTCTGTATCGGTCTCAGTTTCATATTCTTCCTTATTACTGGTATCTTCTTTGATGGTTTCTTCATCACTCTCTTGAACTTTTTCATCTTCATTGTTTACATCTTGAAATGGTAATTTGACTTGTTCAATACAACAACCAAGTTTTTCTTCAAATTTGACATCTCTGGACAGAATAACTTTATGATCTTCTTTAATCCAAATTCTGAACCGTTCATCACCATCATACCCTATGAGGTGTCCTTTTACAGCTTTCTTGTCCATCTTTCTTCGTTTCTGACTTGGAATGTGTGCATAACACTTTGAACCAATAATTCTAAGATGTTTTGTTCTAGGCTTCTTTCCTAACCACAATTCATAAGGACTAACACCATCTATAGATGACTTTCCTGTTCTATTTAAAATGTAGACAGCTGTATTAACCAACTCAGCCCATATTCCTTCAGGATAGATTACTTCTGGATTGGAGTACTTCAATGTTCTAGCCATTTCAACTATTGTTCTATTGTCCCGTTCAGAAATACCATTTTGCTCAGGAGTATAGGGAGCTGTCAAGCGCTGTGTGATCCCGTTTGCTCGTAAAATAGACCTAACTTCTTCATTGTCGAATTCCCTGCCGTTGTCACTTAACATTTCTTTGACAGAATATCCTAGTGTCTTTGTATGCCTAAGAAAGTCCTTCAATGCATCACTCACTTCTGACTTCTGTGCAAGAAAATAGCAGTATCTAAACTTTGTATAATTATCTTTGAACAACACAAAGTATCGCTTCTTTTGGAATGACTCATCAAAAGCACCACACACATCTGTTGATATCAACTCACCAGGCTTACTTGACTTCTCTCTTGTACCAAAGGGTAGGCGATGTGCCTTTCCATACGTGCAAGGTTCACAAATCTCTTCATTTAACTTAACCTCAATGTTGAAGTCTCTCTTGAGTTTCATTTTAACATGATGTTTGTCTTGATGACCCCACCTTTCATGATATAGTTGCAAAAGGTCTGATTTTTCCTCAACTAAGTTTACGTCAGCACCTTGCTTAGGAACTAATGGTTTAATTGCCACTTTATACAGAGAACCATTTACTTCACGACTTCCAACCAGTCTTACTTGACCATTAATTTTCAAAGTACAGGTTGTAGGTGTCGACTCAAAAATGCTGTTCTCGTTACGGTCTTGAGCAGCTAAAACTGAGAAAAGGTTTTTAGAGATTTTTGGTACATACCAGACATCACTCAGAATGATTTCTTCAGATCTGTTTCCAATTGTTGACAAGACTCTTATTGACCCTTTTCCTATTGCATTCAGAGACTCTTGTCCAACTGCCTTGACACTGTGAGGAGATTTAAATATCTCAAAACTGACAAAATAATCTAAACACTTTGTTACATGTTTTGTTGCACCATTGTCAATCCACCAATTATCTTCATCAAGTTCTGTAGTACAAGCCTCACTACAAACAGATAGTAATGTCACATTTGTTACCACTGTTTTGTCTTCTTCTCTTTTCTTTACTGCATTCTTGGGCGGTCTACCATCAGCTATCCATTTCTTACACCTTTTGATCCAATGACCTGGTTGCTTACAGTAATAGCAATTACCCTTGTAAACAAACTTCTTTCTGGTTACGTTATCTGCATTTAATTTGGCCACTAATGCTTCTTGTTCAACTTTTTCACCACCTTTTGTGAAGTTTCTTTCAAACATACAAAGCTGTGAATGTAATTCTTCAAACTTTTTGTCTTCACTTTTTGATAACAACATCCAACTTGATTTAAATGTTTCAAAATTAGTTGGCAAAATATGCAAGATTTTACATACCAGAATCAGTTCAGGTAAAGCAGCCTCATCTTTAGCTTTAAGTCCGTTATTTAATTCATTCCATAAACTTCTTAACTTTGCAACATGTGTTGACACATCCTCTGTAAATTTCCAACTAAAGGCGAAGAAGTCTGTACATAACTTGAAAAGTTGATCTCTAGACGAAGCTTCAAAATTCTTCTTTAAAGCCTCCCATGCTTCATAAGCCGTTTCTGTGTCCATGATCTTCTGATAAACTGCATCAGTAACTGCACTCGTTATCGTAGATTTTGCGTAACTGTTAGCTTTCCTGTACAAATCCGACTTTTCTTTGTGAGCTCTAGCTTCTGCTTCATTGGCTCCTTCTAATAGCGGATCTGGTTTCTTCAATTTACCCTCAATTACGTCTAAAGCTCCTTCATGGTAATCCAGCAGATCTCGAATTTTCCGTTTCCACATAGGCCATTCTATTTCACTGTTTAGCGGTTTTATGTGCTTTGCTAGATCCATCTTGAATTTTCGTTATAACCTTGAGAAATTCCTTGACTTATTAGACACACTGGTCTCGTAACCTGGGCCCATAACCTATTAAAAACTAACTTTGCAGAGTTTATAAGTCAAGTGTACTTTATTTGTTAATAACATTGAAAATCCATTTTGTTCTAATCTGCATTCACACATTAAAGCCCTTCATTGAAACAACAAGTCTTTCTTGATGTTAACACAGTGAAATACTGAACTGAACACATGGTGAACACAACTACTTCTTGTAACGGACATTTCCGAGCAACAACTAAACTGTCCTTAGAGGGGTCAGCCTAATGACCCATTAAAAACAAAACACACACACTAAAATGGTGGGTCCAATGTTGCCACCATTAAAAAACGTTTTTATTTTATTTGACACATTTGAAAACTTCATTTAACAATTTTTCCTTATGTAAGTGGCCAGCTTACTCAATATGTTTTGAAAGCTATAAATGAAGCTATTACTATTGAACAATTTCATACCTTGCTTTTGAATAATTGTGTTCCTAGGCGCTTACTTGGTGTTTTGGAGCAGAAATTTTCTATAGAACTCAACGTCCCAATGAGGGTTTTGCTGAATTTTCCCAGGATATTAGACTTTATGCCAATTTGTTGAAGTTGACTTATCCAGAAAGTTATATTGTGAGAACGATTGGTTTGAGTTCTAGACATGTTGAGATTCGTTCCCTTTTTCTTAGTATAACGCCACCCACTACTTTTCTACATTTGGAACAAATTATTTCTAGTCTCAATGAGATGAATTTAGCTTGTCTGGAGCCAGCTTCTATTTCAAGGAATTTACCTACTTTACCACCCCCTCTTCATGTACAGCCTTTTCGTCGCACCACGCAATGTAGCTATTGTGGCAAATTGGGCCATCTTGTACAGTTCTGTTATTCTAGACAGCGTAATAATTCTCGCTCTCAACCAGTTCAGAATTTTTCTACTGATTCTGTGATTAGACAGAGGTCTTCTTGTAATTATTGTCATAAACAAGGACATATTGAAAGCCAATGTTTTCAGAAAGCCCGTGCTCAACCTACTTCACATAGGCCTACTGGTAATAATTTATGACTGGAGTCGCTTCACATCCCTGATTCTCCGATTATGTGTGCTACTGCTACAGCTTCACTTCCATATATTTCTTTGGTATTACATAACCAGCATGTATCTGCTTTATTAGATTCTGGCAGTAGTGTTTCATTAATTAGTGCTCAATTATTTTTGAAACTTAATCTTACTTTAACTCCATGTCAGCTTTCTATTTCTTCTGCTACTAAAGATCCACTCCAAGTTCTGGGACGTGCTAAAATGAAAATTCGCATTCTAGATTTTTCCTGGTATTTTGAATTCTTGGTTGTAAAAAAACTTGTCATTCCTGTCATTCTTGGAGTTGACTTCTTATCCAAATCTGGTATTCTCGCTCTCAACCAGTTCAGAATTTTTCTATTGATTCTGTGATTAGACAGAGGTCTTCTTGTAATTATTGTCATAAACAAGGACATATTAAAAGCCAATGTTTTCAGAAAGCCCGTGCTCAATCTACTTCGCATAGGCCTACTCGTAATAATTTATGACTGGAGTCGCTTCACGTCCCTGATTCTCCGATTATGTGTGCTACTGCTACAGCTTCACTTCCATATATTTTTTGGTATTACATAACCAGCATGTATCTGCTTTATTAGATTCTGGCAGTAGTTTTCATTAATTAGTGCTCAATTATTTTTGAAACTTAACCTTACTTTAACTCCATGTCAGCTTTCTATTTCTTCTGCTACTGAAGATCCACTTCAAGTTCTGGTATTTTGAATTCTTGGTTGTAAAAAACTTGTCATTCCTGTCATTCTTGGAGTTGACTTCTTATCCAAATCTGGTATGATGCTCGATTTACAGAATTCTTGCACATTATTCAAATTTTCTCCCAACTCTAAGCTTTCTTTTGTCTCTAAACAGATTTTTGTCCCTGGTTATAGGCCTATTGAGCCTTTCTCTGCTAAAGCTCATAATCTTCAAGATTTTTTGGTTGAGGAAGATCTGGAACAGTCCTCTGAGACCTTAGATCTGTCTCACCTTTCTATTGAACAACGTAATGCTTTATGTGAGGTTTTTGATTAGTTTCCTGGAGTTTTAACTAACAAATTAGGATTGACTAATGTTTTGTCATACCGTATTGAGATGAAAGATCACTCTCCAGTTAAACTCCCACCATACCGTCTTGCTCCTCCTCGTATGGCCATTCTCCGCAAACATATTGACTCTATGCTTGAGCAGGGAATTATTCGTCATTCCACCTCCACTTATTCTAGCCCTATTTTTCTTGTCCCTAAGGGTTCTGATGATTTTAGGCCTGTGGTTGATTATCGGGTGCTGAACAGCAAGCTTCTTGTTGAGTCAGTACCATTACCCGATATACATTCTTGTTTTCATTGGTTTGCGAAGGCAAAATTTTTCACCACTTTTGATCTGAACAGTGCCTACCACCAGATTCCCCTTTCTGAGGATTCTTGCCAGTACACTGCTTTCTCGACCGACTGGAATTTATTCGAGTACACTCTAATTCCATTCGGGATCGCCATTGGTGCTCAGGTGTTAACTAGATTGCTCGATACTGTATTTTCTGACATCAAGCTTCACTATGTTTTCAATTTTTTGGACGATTTAGTCATCTATTCAAATTCCTTCGAAGAACACGTCAGGCATATTCAGGAAGTGTTAACTCGTTTGAGACTTGCTGGCCTGACTGTCAAACCTTCGAAGATGCGAGTCGCCACCTCTAAATTGAAATTTCTTGGGCATATTTTGACTCCAAATGGTCTTCAAATCGATCCCGATCGTACTAAGTCGATCAGAGATTTTCCACCTCCCAAAGATGTAAAAGGGATTGCCAGGTTCATGGGGATGATACATTTTCTTGGTAAATTCGTTCCTAAGTTGGCGGAGGTTGCTTTTCCTCTCAACAAACTCCGTAGGAAAGATGAACCTTTTGTTTGGGGCTCTGAGCAGCAGTCGGCTTTTGAACATCTTAAACTTGCCATTTCCAATCCACCTGTTTTAGCTGCTGCGGACTTCACTCGCTCCTTCGTTTTGCAAACTGACACTTGTGGCTCTGCGGTAGCTGCCGTTCTTCTTCAAGAGTCTGATGCGGGCAGAAAGCCTATTGCTTATGCGTCCCGCACTTTGAGCAAACAGGAAAGTAAATATTCAATCTATGAACTTGAGGCGCTTGCCGTCCTCTTTGGGATTGAAAAGTTTCGCATGTATCTAGAGCATGTGCCTTTTCAACTAGAGACGGATAACCAGGCACTTTCCTGGGTTCTTGCTCGGCCGAGGAAATCTGGTCGTTTGGCTCGTTGGGCTCTTCGCATTTCTGCCTTTTCTTCTACTGTTACTCATATTCGCAGTTCTCAGAATGTTATTGCTGACACATTATCTAGGATGTATGATGGTTATTCTGATGTTCAGGAAAATTCTTCTCCAGATGTTCACCCTCCTATTTTGACGGCCAATCTATCTGATTTGCCATGGGCTCATGAAGGTTTGTTGTCTGCACAGGACCGAGATCCTAATATTGTTGCACTCAAGCAACGGATCGAGTCTGGTGAAGCAATTTACCCTTATGTGCTCCGCAATAAGATGCTTTGTTGTCAAGCAGGCGTGCTACTTCTCCTAAAATTGTATTGCCACACAGTCTTATAGATGTTGTATTCCTGTATTTTCATTGTTCCCCTGTTGGTGCTCATCTTGGTATTCATAAAACCATTTCAAAGATTAGAGAGAAGTTTGTTTGGTTGGACATGTTTGCTGACATTAAAGCCAGAATTCGTGCCTGTAAGGTGTGTGGTCTCAGCAAACCTGCTCAAACTAGGTTATGGGGCCAACTTTCCTCAAGGCCTATGGAAAACGTTTTTGTTGATTATGTGGGCAAACTTCCACGTTTTTCTTCTGGTAATACATATATATTGGTCCTCATAGATGCTTTTACCAAGTTTGTTTGGTTGCGTGCTGTAAAAGAGGCTACCTCCAAAACTACCATAGCTGTCCTACGTTCCATTTTTGGTTCCTTTGCCTATCCTAAAATTCTGGTATCGGACAATGCTACCCAATTCACTTCCCACAGTTTCAAGAATTTTTGCTTAGATTCTGGCATTCAACATATCACTACTGTCCCATATTACCCGAATGCCAATCAATCGGAATGGGTAAACAGAAACCTCAAATCTGCTTTGATTGCCTTTCATTCTTCAAGCCATACCCAATGGGATACACAACTCGATTGGCTGCAACTTGCATTTAATCTGTCACGTCACTCTGCTCATGGTTTTGTGCCATTCAAATTGCTTTTTGGCTATTCTCCTAACTGTCCGTTATCTAATTTGTGGTCATTGGATGAATTGTTACCTGATAATTCTGATGTCTCTGACATTAAGGATCGCTGGCGGAGAGCCAGAAATAATCTGTTCAACACTCATCTCAGAGACAAGAAGAGGTATGACCGCACTCACCGTCCTCGAAAGTTTGCCTGTGGTCAACAAGTTTTCCTATTAAACCATCCCAAGAGCAGTGCCATTAACAAACATTCCGCTAAACTCTGCAACCGTTATTCTGGTCCATTCCTTATTACCAAACAGTTTTCTCCTGTTTCCTATTTGTTATCCGACCTTGATGATCCTTCTGTGACGCACAGAGCACACGCTTCCCAATTAAAACCTTTTCATTCCTTGCCAGAGGAGTAAGTGTCATAAGTACTTTTCTTAACAAAAATTTTGCTATGAATAAAATTTTCAATCTGTGCATAAGTACAATAGAAAAAAAAGGAACCAAAATATTTAATAAGAAATTTAGGTGTATATATAGCATACCAGCAAACTAAAATTAAGATTAATTCAGAATTACTTATCTAAAGGTATAGTGCTTTATTAACAAAAATTGTTAGCACTTTGTCAGAAAAAAAGAGTATAAAAAAACTTTATTGTAAAACAAAAATTTGTAATTTGATCAGTATGTACATTTTGAGACTATCAAATAGATGCATCTATACACAAAATCAAAATATGTTATAAAACATTTTTTTGGATCCAAAAACTCAAAATGTACTCTTAATTCAAAATGTTCCCTTAACTGGAAAAGGTACTATTAATAAAATATATTTTTCAACTAAAAATTTCTTGCATTAAAATATGCATTTCAATTAAAATATAACCTTGAAGGGAAAATATATTAGAAAGTTGTAAAAGAATTAATCCTCGAAATTATAGGACATTTCTTCATAAAGGAGGATTTTTTCTTAAACTGTGTGTGTGTACTTCATTGGAGCTGCATACTGCTAGATTCTTTGCACTTTCAGTACCACTCACCGTGGGATTCTAAGAAGAATAGCCTGTTGGAAGATTCTACTGATCGCTCCAACCTTGCAGTGGGAAGTGCGCACTCCCATAATCTCTTTGACCAGAATATGGTCCGGCATGCGTCTGGTGTTGCATCAGTCTCCTGTACAGCATACATCTATATCAAACATCCAATATTTCAAGAATTGAATTCTCCGTGGCTGCATTGGACTGAAAGTGGTCAGTGAGTGACTCCCAGGATTGGACACTGGGTTCCCTGCCGTTCAGCTGCAGCCAAGTATGGTTTATACTAATTGAAGTAGCTAAGGCTACACCTTTTTCTACACTTTCCATCCATGTACTATTTACTGTTTATTACATCTACACTCCAACATTTGTGATTCACACCGGTGCTTCTGTAACAGTGACTGTTCATATTCTACTCTCAGCGGGGACATTTCTTTAAAGGGGTAAGGCTGTTCGGTGCATAGTTTCTGCGCTATTTAGAACTCTATAGTTATTATTCTGCACTCCACTTTACGCACACGAACTGTTATTCACATAGATGTATTTGTTTTTGCAAAAGGTTATTCAGTTTCTCACTTAAATATGCTAGGTGCTGGTATGCAATTTTTGTTGTTTATATTCTCTCTGTAAGTTCTAGTCTGCGTTTGTTTTTGTTATTCTCTCTGTAACGGTCTAGTCTCAGTGGGGCGCTGAGCAGTTGTGTTACGCGCATGCCCTCCCCTCTTTCTTCTTCTATCTCGCTTCTACCTTATGGCCGCGGACTAGCCGCCCGTTCTAATTCTCCATCTGTCTTCTTGCTGTTACTTCCTGAGTTGGATTGATTGTGACCTTCGGTGCGAATCTTGTTCGTCTGGGATATCTTCGGGATGGTCTGAAATACAGGTGAGCGAGGCATATTTATTCATGTAGTATATTCATCACATTAGTTCATTTCTTTTTACTTTTTTGTTGTTCATTGTTCATTTTCTAATATGTAAACTTCTTCCCTCGCTCGCCTGGCTTTCGCCAGACTATATTCCGGAGATATCTGTATGACTGTATCGTATGTTTGATGTGTGTGTGTCTATCCAACTCCCTTCCTTTCTTCCATTCTTTTCTTCTTTCTGCCCTTCAGGCATTTTCTTTATATTTCACAGAAGTATTCTTTAGTTTTTCAGTTAAGATCTAAATCTTTTTCATATATTTCTATAGGCAGACATTTTGGTTCCACAAGCAGCCTTTTTTGTAAAAGCATTTGAACTATAATAATTTTTACTATAATTCTTTAGAGGTTGTATTATACATATTTCTTTGCATAAAGTATTTCATAATATGTTACATATTCAAAAAGTTCTATGTTCAGGCTGTTTGCCATATTATTTGTCACCATATTGTAAATAAATTTGTGAATCTGAAATTTACACTTTTTCTTGTATGGAAGCTAGATTCATATTTATATAAGTTTTTACCCAGTCACTTCCGTTCCCTGTGGAATGCCTTCTTAGATCCCCTATTCACATGCACTGTTTTCCAAAATCCTATATCCTATACTCTATATGGAACGGAACACTAGCTGTCTTCGAGTGGGAAATCCCACAGTCATCTACAGTGCGGGGACCTGCAGGCACCAGTACCACACATTGATCATATAAGTAAAAAGATAACTAAAATAATATATCTAATAACACATCTGTCAGCATATGTTGGAAAGGGCACATTAAAAATGATATACTATGGATTAGTACATCCCCAAATAATATACGGAATAGAACTATGGGGAGCAGCAGCTATGACATATCAAAAAAGAATTCTTACACTCCAGAAACGCTGCATCAGGACAATCTATAAGTTAGGACTTAGAGAATCCTGCAAGAACACGTTTCGTAAAGAAAAAATTCTCACAATACCATCCCTATACCTCTATCAAGTGATTCAAATGGTAGTATATTCAAAAATGTCAAGTAACAGAAATAAAGATATACATAACTATAGTACGAGACAGAAAAATGATTTCCACTGTATTTCGTACAACAAGAAGTCTGTGATGAAAGATCCATACGCAGCAGGTAGAACTTTCTTCAACAAATTGCCAAGCGATCTCAAAGACAGCAGCAAAAACACAAACTTTAAAGGAAAACTGAAAAGATACTTAATTAAAAAATGTCTATATGATGTAAATGACCTTTGAGATTGTACCTGTTTTGTATGTTTATATGTCTCTTTAGTTATAAGTTAACAATGTTTGTTAGTAATAAGTTCACTATGTCTAACACCATGTATATGGTCTATAGGCAATAAAGATTATTATTATTATTATAGTAGTCGTAGAGCTGCAGTGAGCCGCAATGATGCTTGAGTGTAGTGGGCCGCTATATCGATTGAATGTAGTAATTGTAGAGATGCAGTGAGCTGCAATGATGCTTGAGTATAGTGGGCCACCGTAGTGATTGACTATAGTAGTCCTAGAGCCACAGTGGGCCACAATGATGCTTGGGTATAGTGGGCCGCTATAGCGAATGAATGTAGTAATTGTAGAGCCACAGTGGGCCACAATGATGCTTGAGTATATTGGGCCGCCATAGAGATTGAATGTAGTAATTGTAGAGCTACCTGGGCTCTAGTGATCATAGTGCTGCTGATAATTGGAGGGGTTGAAATGAACCCAGGGCCAGCAGTTTCTGAAGAGGTCATCAAAAGCCTTGAAAGAATGGAAGAAAGAATAGTTAATAAAATAAATGGGGCAAAAAAAGAAGTTAAACAAGAAATTAGAGAGGAAATAGCCAGAATGAAGACAGAAGTGGAACAACTGAAGTCAAGAATCGAGTAGATAGAAAATGCAGATCGACAGCTAAATTTAATTTTCCACGGGGTTAAAGAGAGAAAAGGAATCAGTGCCCTGCAAGAAGTCCACGAAATATTAGAAAACAAATTGGAATTGCAGATCCAGGGATGGGAGTTCTTTATGGCTCATAGGGTCGGGAAAACTACAGGAAACAGAGTTATTATAGCGAAATGTGCATCCACTCAAGTGGTTTTTGCCACACTGAAGAGATCTTACAAATTGAAAGGGACGGCAATATATATCAACAGAGATCTATCTCCGACGGAGAGAATTACAAGGAGGAAATAAGTAGAAAAAATGAAGTTTGAAATGAATAAGGGAAAGAAGGCGACCATTCGAAATTTACAGCTGTATGTGGATGGGAGGAAGATAGATATAAGGAACAGCACGGAAACGAACAGCAGGAGTGCTGAATCTGCGAAATTAGAGACTGAGAGGACGCGTGCAGAGGCTCAGGTTAACGAACATCGAAACCACAAGGAACGTGCACCGACGTCACCAATAGGTGACAGCAGACAATCAACAACTCAGCCGAACGAGAAACCAAACACGTCATCTGTGACGCAACGATTCCAGATTCCTCAGGGGCCTTGGAGTAAGAACGCACCAGGTGACATCAATAGTGGAAGCAGTGAGGAGGAAACACCAATTATCACTAGAAGCCATAAAGAATTAAATATGTTTCAAACGGGAAAACGTAACTAGGGAGGCCACAGTTAAATCAGTGTGTCAGTAGAATTTAAAAATAGGAAAGTGAAGTTAATAGTGTGAAAGAAGAGAGTGTAATAACCAAGAGCAGATATGAGCTTAATAACATTTAGTAAAGCATAACGTAGTTAAAGGGGGATTAGAAATTAGAATTAGAAAAAGCCACTGAATCCTTTTGAGGCAAGGGCCTCCTACTCTCGGTAGGGCTAGCTCAGTTTGTACACACGGGGTGAGCTATTTCCTGTGTGCATGCTCGGATTTGAGATTTTACTTTAACTGTTAGTTACTGTGTGTATCTTGTGTTCCATTTTGAGTCTAGAATGAGTGTCCTGTACTTTTTCCCTAATTCACTTCACTTCACTTTTAATTTCTAGATTATGTCAACATTTTATTCTAAACCTAAAATTGTGATTTTCCACTCCCTCCTATCCCTTGCTACTCGTGACCATTGAGGTCCTATCACTTCTATGAAGTCCTGAGCCCATCTCCTTCTCGGTCTCCCTCTTCTTCTTTTCCCTCTTCTTGGGTCCCAGATCGTGGTGGCATAGGCCCATAGGGGGATTACGAATTAATATTATCCAATGTTTAAATGACATGTAATCACACGTCTCCATTGTAGGCCTACAGGGAAGTGAGTGCCCCGTAGATTTTTTCTCTAGGCAGTTCACAAAGAGTGGAGTAGGCTTGAACTAACAGCAGCGGGAATAGTGTGCAGACCCAGTTGTTTACGTAAACAAACGGGAACGTTTAAATTGAGACACGTTGAACTGCTGTGCGAAATATTTTAGTAATGTAATGTGCTGAAATGTATCCGTCAGAAACCGCAAGGTAGGTACGGATCCATCTCTAAAGTGGAAATTTGGGCCGATGTAAAGTTGTTGTTTAGAACAAATAAATTCATATTCATATTCAATTGTAGAGCTGCAGTGGACCGCAATGATGACTGAGTGTAGTAGGCCACCATAGCAATTTAATTTAGTAATTGTAGAGCTGCAGTGGGCTGCAATAATGATTGAGTATAGTGGGCCGCCATAGCGATTGAATGTAGTAATTGTAGAGCTGCAGTGTTGCTTGGGCTAGTGGGCCGCCATAACGATTGAGTATTGAAGACACTGTGCACAATGTGGTGTTGATGGTGTTTGTTGGCACGTGGTTACCTGTGATAGTAGAACAAAGAACACGAAGAGATGACTGAAAGCTTTGACGGACTGAACAATACTGAGATGGGTCGAGGGATAGACTTTACCTATATGGCGTATAACTATGCAGTAGCAAATTGGCAAAATCTAAGCTCTGATTGGTCAATTGGAAGATCACTAGCCAGTCAGAGTTAGCTACTACGTCATGGCAAAGTAGCCAAGACAATATATAATTGAAATATCACCAAAGAGACACAAAAGGGATTGTTTCCATAGATTGACCAGAACAGCTGATGAGTTGAAACAACATGGAGATGAAAGGGCCTGAAGCATAGGTTATTATGAAATATAGATTTCTAAGTTTTAGATAGAGGCTTGTATGATATTTGAATATGTCTGATGTGCTTACATTGACATGCAATTACACAGAACTGCTAAACGCATAGATAAAAAGTTTCAAATCCATGTGCCAAATTGCATATGATAAAAAGCTATATAATGCCATATTCAAATTTAGAATAAAATAAGGAAAATGGAAGAAAAAATTGTGATATACTAAATTTTGGCGACATGTATGAATTCTAGTGTGATTTGTAGAAGGTTGGGAACATTTCTTTTTCTCGATGGAAGGAAGCAGAAGCTATATCGAACACGCGATCTCATTAAATATGGGGGGGTTGGGCAGAAATAATGCCTGAGGTTATTCAAACAAAACAAAACAAAAAACACAATGTATGAATCCATGAAATAGGCTATAGTAAGCAAAAAAATATGTGCGCTGAAAACCTCGGATCAAATAGAGGTAAGATAATCCCACACTTGTCAATGTAGCTAAATACTTCCACGGGGCAAACAACATAACCTAATGTAGTGTATCCACATGGTCCTGCGTGACAGAACAACATGGTTTTTACACATGGCACAGTAGGCTACTAATTTAGGTAACCACACACAGTTTCAGCACTCATGTCAGTTCTTAATGTCCTCATATTTCTGTGATGAATGGTATTGATCTGTTTACATCCATGGCCGTCTGGAAGGGGGGCAGGGTAGGGCCGCTGCCCCTCCCTGGAAATTGTTTACACGTAAACCTCTAAATTAAATGACTATAAGCAACTAATGTGAAGGTGAGGTTTAAGTCTCCAAATAATGTTGTATGTTTGCGTTGTTTGGATGAAAACGAGCTGTCTAGGTATTATCTTGTAGGAATAATTACTGCTCCTAAACTTGAAACTATTTATGGCCAAGCATTTTATCATAATGAAGATAAGGCAAGAAAATGCCGCATTTTATTTTTTATATGAATAGTAACTGTGAAATTGTAAGGTGTATGAAAAGTCATGTGAGTGTATAGGCTCTACAATACATCAGATGTTTTCTTTGTATCCATGGCCATAGACCAGCTATAGTAAATGAAGGATTTTGATATATAATAATAATAATAATAATAATAATAGCAATAATGTAAATAGTAATAATAATAGCAATAATGTAAATAATAATAATAAAAATAATAGCAATAATAATTAAAATAGTAATAATAATAGTAATAATAATAATAATAATAATAATAATAATAATAATAATAATAAAGTGATTGTAGTAGCATAGTGATGGTGGTGGTGGCAGTAATTCGTTCATTAGCCCCACTTGACAAAATTTCTCCAGACGCCCATGTTTACATCCCTTTAAATAGTCATAGAATTCTGAAAAACTGTAGTTCAAATTAACTGTCACCATCATTGTTGCTTTCAAAATGTCTACTTTAAGTTGGGTTTTCTTAGATGTAGGCTACCTTACTCATTGCTAAACTGCTGCATTTGTACCGGAAAGACATAATGCAAATTAAACAATCTTAGAAATACTTTTATAAGATATCTCTTTGGATGCAAAATGCTGGAACGATTTTTGAACCCAGCACACATCAGTGCAATTTTTTTTCTCAAATTTCTCAATTTTCTGAGGTGTAACAAACTGCTGCATATTAATACACTCTTTGAACAAGCTATTATTGTTAATTTTGCAGCTCATACCACATTTATAAGAGAGTCTTAACATTTTTTTTTGTCTCATAGGCTATCATGCAGTGCCATTTGGGAAATGCAGAATTTATTACGGTCTAGAATTGGATTAGGTAGAGTGAATAAACTATAAAAAAATTATTAGCTATGCTATGCATCCTACAACACCTGTGCTAATGGAAAACATAAAGGTTAAGAAATTCAGCCCAGTAATGCCAAGTTCAGCGTAAAAATTACTGAAGATCCCGAACTGAATATTAATAAATGTCATTGCTAGAAAAATGACTGGGAATTCGATTTGGTTTCTAAAAACCGGAACATTTAGGCATCCTGGCCAAACCCAATGGGGACAAAGGGACTTGACTCCGAAAATTGGAACTGCCCAGCTAAATCAAATGGGACATTTGGTCCATTGAAATTGTTATCATTGAATATAAATTTTGAGTCCACTGATGCTTTTACATGATGACTGCTTTAGCTCTGAAAGGGTTAATATTAATTTCCAGTGCAGTGACATAAATTTGAACCTTAATGAACATGAAAGGTTCATTGCATTCTTGCAAAGTGTGGTAGAATCAACTTAAATCCTTTTTTTTTTTTTTTGTGGTAGCTCCTGTGATTCCTGATAAAAGCCATGAAGTTATGAAGGGCAGAAGCTTGAGCTTCATAATATTGACATCTGAAAAGCCACCATTAATAACCAGTGCCATAAAAGCTTCCAGTCTTATTCTTAAATACTTGTTCAAATGTTAAATTATTACATTCAGAGCAATTGTATAAACCATTTGATCTCAAATCAAAGACTAAACTGATCTCAGTTCATGCTAAACTCTGATATTTTTGTTGTTTATATGTTAATCTGAGTTCAATTTGTACTGAATTAGGATCAATTTTGACTGGAGAAATTTCTCCAATCAAACACATTGATCTCAGTTCAAGGAGTTGTTTTCTTACCGTATTTGAGACATAAGGTCAGCTCATTATAAACTTATGTGGTTATGATAAACGGCAAGAAAATACATAAAAGAAAACTTCATATAATTCTAGCTATACCGTGGTTGTGTGCATGTAGGCTATGATGCAGTGAAACATAACTCTACAACATAACCTCTATAAATTGCTTACATTATTATTATTATCTCAATCCAATTTTACAGATGTCTGATTACTCTGAATGGCCCTCTATCTTCTAATGATGAAAATGATTAATTTCTTCAGGCTCCCTGTATGTTTTACCATTGTCTAGAGTAATTGCTTTTTTCGCTCTCTCCGCTTCCGGTTCCGGTTCCGGCTAGACGCAGTTTGGCATAGTGCGCTCTTGGAAACCTTAATTTAGGGTTTTCTAGCTTGAATTTCATAGTGATTTGTGTCCTAAAGTCTCACCTTTAGTTCGATGTGCTCACGGAGTTATTAGTGTTCCGGGGCGTTTCACTATTGTTCTGTAAGGAACTCATACAAGTGCTGCGGTTTGACTGTTGATTTCAGTTGCGCCATCTTAATCTCTGACGTCACTCCAGTGTCCTAGGCCAGCGGTCACTACCATAGAGGTTGTAAAAGCCGCATGGCTGGTGCAGACGCTAAGACAAGATACATTGTACTTCTCTAACATGGATCTCTTAAATCCAAACTCACATGACCTTAGAGATGATGCCGTGTTAAACAATCGCTCCTTGAACACCATCATCAACGTCCTTACTAAGGACCTAGAAGAGGCGAACAAGACCATTTGGCAACTTCAATGGGAGAATAATGCTCTGAAGGATAAATTAAGATCTTTTCAAAACGATAACTGGAGAGTAAATACTCACAAATCCCCATCCGTTTGGCCATCATTGCCGACTCATAGCATTGTGACAGCCAATCGCTATGCAGTGATTGCTCCAAAAGACGACAGAACGAAACCTGAATCTTCATTCAACCCAAAACTTAATAGAAAAGCTAACAACTCTGGCCAAATTCTCAACAAACCACAACAACATAGAAAGAAAATTGGCTGCGGAAAAAAGAAAGTTATATTGCTAGCGGACAGTCATGGACGTAGCATTGCCGAGAGACTATCAAACAAATTAACCTCCGATTTTGAAGTTTGCAGTGTATTTAAACCCGGAGCCATGACACGGGATGTTCTTAATACCCAAGCCAATTTGCAGAGCGAGGATCACCTAATAATCATGACTGGATCAAATGACATTGATGACTCTACTATCAATACAGTCAGCGAAATCCTGTCATTTGCACATACCATTAAAGGAAATATCACTGTAGTTGAATTACCTCCCAGACATGACCTGCCTCCCAACTCTCCTGCGCATGCTAAACTACAAACTATAAATAGAGGGATCAACAAAATTTCTCTTCGCTTCCCTAATATAGATGTCCTCCATGGATCTGCACTCAGGAGACATCACTTTACACAACACGGCCAGCATCTCAACTCCATAGGGAAAGATCTATTAACTGAACAATTTGCCAAAAAAGTATTGTTTACCAGAGCAGATTGTCAACGCGTTGAAAAAAGTATTCCAATGCTGAACACTAGCTACAGTCTTCCAGTATCCATCACTAAGGATAACTTGTCCTCAGAACCTATTCATATTCTACAAATTCAGACTAACCCACTCATTAAGGAGTCTGAGACGAAGCAATCCTTAGACCACCAAGACTACTGTATGTTATCACCAAATGGGAGTCTTGACTCAATCTGTGAGGATTCACCTGTAAATTCAACCTCAATTCAACAAACAGATTCAACACCTCAACCCACAAAGCCTGGAATATGCTCTCACGCAAATGAACTAACGAAACATCTTAGCCTCCCAAATTCATCTCCTAGTTTGGAATCATCACCTTTACCCACAAAGTCTGAAAATCAGCCTCCAGGAATAGTTGCTGTTGAACCCGGCATCTCCAGAACTGTTCGAGTCAGCAGGCCGCCATCTCATCTAAAAGATTTTTTGTGCCCTACAAACATTCTGGACCGCCTAACTTAACATTAATGCATCTTAACATCCAGGGTTTAAGTTCAAAAATCGATGAGCTAAATATCCTGCTACAATCTGAGCTTTCTTACATCAACATCTTATGTCTAACTGAACTCTGGCTCCATAAGAATGAGATCTCCCTTGTAAATGTAATTAACTTCTCTCTAGCTGATTTCTACTGCCGTACCTCTCATAAAAACGGAGGTGTAGCCATTTTCATAAGAAATAACCTGGGCCTTCAATTCAATAAAAAAACCCACACTACTTACTTTAACGAGGAAAGAATACTTGAGCATGCCGTTATTGAACTAACTTGGCTTTCTGTTAGATTATATATTATCTGTATATATAGGTCACCTAAATTTTCTCCAATCTTATTTCTAAATAAGCTTGAATCACTGATAGATTATTTAAAAAAGGATGACATCCCCATAATAATCTGCGGTGACCTAAACATAAATCTGCTGGATTGCTCTCCCTCAAAAACCGACCTAATCCAACTTCTTCAAACTTTCAACCTTTCAGCCCTGATTGATGCACCCACTCGCATTACCCATCACTCTCAAACTTGCATTGATCAAATAATATTAGACAAAGATGTTTTCTCCTCTTCGTGCTTTACTACCAATCTAGGCCTATCCGACCATAATGCAGTCTTCCTGATATTCTCTTTAAATTCTGCAATGATTCAGGATGCTAGCAGTACTAATGATAAAATAATCTCATGGAAAAGGTTTTTTTCTCCTGAAAATACAAATTATTTTAACTTCTTACTGTCCAATGAATCTTGGTTGGACATACTCAATAATTCAAATGCTGAGGAAAAAGCTATTAATTTGACTAATACTATCACCCATTACCTCAACATTGCCTTTCCCTTACTTAGAATCCACACAACTTCTAATAGATGCCATCACGATAAAAAGTGGCTCTCTAAGGGTATAATCACGTCCTGCCGGAGGAAGAGATTGCTCTGTCGACTCAGCAAGACCATTTCCGATCCATCTTTCCGAAATTATGTCAATGAATACTCTAAGATTCTAAAAAAGGTAATTCTACAAGCAAAAAAAACTGCCATTTCCAAAAAAATTAATGCGGCTTCGAACAAGGGTAAAGCCATTTGGGACATCATTAAAAAAGAAATCCAACACAAGGATAACAATCGTGAACATATCAAATTGAGTTTGTATAATGATATTATTAAAAACCCCCTTGACATCGCTAACACTTTTAACTCATATTTTGTGAATATCGCCTCAAACCTTAATTCAAATAAAAGTCCTCCTACCGTAGTTACTAAGGACAAAACAGTCAACAATACTATCTTTCTGAGTCCTGTTAGCTCTGAAGAAATAAGCAGAATCATTTGTGGTTTCAAGAACAAAATCTCTTCAGGACCTGATGGCATTCCAATGTCTTTAATAAAGCAATGTCCCTATTTACTCGACCCAATAACTGACCTTGTCAACGCTTCTTTATTATCTGGTTACTTCCCTGATGCGTTTAAGATAGCGAGAGTTGTCCCTGTTTTCAAGAAGGGAAAGAAAGACAATATAGAAAATTATAGACCTATCTCTCTCTTATCAGCTATATCAAAAATTCTTGAAAAAGCCATGTTCAATAGAGTAATGACCTTCCTAAACAAACATGAAGTATTATCCCATTCACAATTTGGCTTTAGAAAAAATAAGTCTATCAATGATGCCCTTTACTCCTTTTCTGAACACCTCCTCTCGGCCCTTGATAATAAAAATCCCACAATTGGTATCTTCCTCGACCAAACTAAAGCTTTTGATGTAGTAAACCACAGCATCCTCCTTGAAAAATTGAATAATTATGGTATTAGAGGAACCGCAAATGCCTGGTTTTCCTCTTATTTGAGTAATAGACGGCAAATGGTCCAAATCGACTCCCTGAATTCAGACCTTCTGCAGGTGACGTGTGGTGTCCCTCAAGGATCCTTGCTGGGCCCACTACTTTTCCTCATTTACATTAACGACCTCCCGGCTTATCTACCGCTCTCCAAGAACATTCTTTATGCTGACGACACCAACATTCTAATTTCCGATATAGACAGCGATCAGCTTCAAGCTAAAGCTAACAAAACCTTGGAGAATCTCCAGGTTTGGCTAAATTACAATAGATTGCACCTCAATATTTCCAAAACTAATTACATAAATTTTTGCCCTTTCTCCCTCGCAAACTTACAAATTATGTTTAATAATGTTCGCTTAAAAGAAGTTGTTTCCTCTAAATTCCTGGGTATTTGGGTTGACTCCAAGTCATCCTGGAATACTCATATCTCCCACCTCGCTGAAAAAGTTTGTAAATTCACTTATGCTCTGAGAATTTTAAGTAGATTCTGTAATATTGAACTGCTCCGTACTCTTTATTTCGGCAATATCAACTCTGTAATTTCCTACGGCATCCCTTTCTGGGGAACCTCTCCCAATCTAACTCGGATATTCAAACTCCAGAAGAGGATTATCAAAATTATGATGCATGTATCTAACCGCACGCATACCAAGCCTCTTTTCAAAAAATTAAATATTCTTCCTGTCCCTTGCATCTTCATTCTAGAGACTGTTTGTTTCATATGTGCAAACAAACAGAAATTTCCAAAGAACTCCCATCACCATCACCATGACACGCGAGGAATTAATGATTTTCACCTCACATCCCACCGTACCTCCAGAAGTTTAAAATTCATCAATCACACGGGTCTAATTCTGTACAATAAACTTCCCCACTCTTTTAAGCACACCAGTCAAAAACTTTTCAAAACTAAAGTGAGAAATCTTCTTATGGAGCATGTTTTCTATAGTACTCAAGATTTCATCTCCGCCAATTTACTGACTTTATAAATTTATTTTTATGGACTAATGTCTGTATTTTGTATGTGTACTGTATGTATAGTTATGTTTTGTTCAATATTTTATTTAGTTCTTAAGTATGACGAAGCCTTTGGATTCTTGTAATTCCTAATGGTGAATAAATATTATTATTATTATTATTATTATTATTATTATTATTATTATGTGGCCAATTAGCCCTTACAGAGCTGAGAATTTACATTGGTAATAAGGCAATCACCAAGTAAATCTATCAGTGGGCTCATAAGTTTAGAATCAATCAGGAAAATTTCAGTGGAGTAGATGGTTTCCATGAATGACAAACAGATGAACAAAAATCATCAAGTTTTACATTTAAAGTAATACTCTATTAATCTTACATCTCTGTGTTTATACAATTCTTGACATGAAGCATTCTACATCAGTAGCAGTAGAAAATTTTAAACTGATTTATATTGCCAGAACTGAAAACTGAGACAACATGAGATGATAATGATAATTTTTACTATACCGGTATTCATATTTCACTTTAGGTACCAGTTCTTTCAGTATTAATTAGAGCCTCATAATTCATGCCCTGGTAACTGCTCTCGAATTACTAATTAGAAAATGGCTTACAAAATACTCTTCCTATTTATCGTAACATGCTTGAGACTAGTTTCAAAACAAAGGAAATTTGTACTTGTTTTAGAATGTTTTTCTATGCAACACCCTGAAAAATGTATTAACTTAATTTAATGTTCAGACACTTGGATCACAGTCATTCAGAGACATACTTTTTAAGAGTACTCTTACTGACTTGTGTACAACTTAATGTTGTTCCCAACACTTCCAATGTCTTTGCATAAAACCCACGTTTATGACAAAAGAAGAGGGATTCAATTACAGCAATGACGTCATGTCCTGTCAGGATGCAATATACAGTGCTCACATTTTACAAGGGAATCAAATCACATCACATTTTCTCGCACCTAGTGATTGCTTTGGCAGAAAAAGTGTTCCATTAAATATTGCTGGCCGATAAGACATTTAAATAATACAGAATAAAATTAATTATTATTGTTGTTGTTGTTATTATGATCATTATTATTAATTATTATTATTATCATTATTATTATTATTATTATCATCAATATTATCATTATTATTGTTGTTGTTGTTGTCGTCTCTTCTTTTCAATCCTTCTTAGGGAGGTTTGTTTTATAATAATAATAATAATAATAATAATAATAATAATAATTTTATTTTCTTGTCATTAAACCATTTAGGTAATAGACAAAGTCAGGAGTACAAAGATTACATACATAAATTACAACACGAAATATACATAATTCACAACTAATTTTACAATATAAGTGAAAATACTACATTAAGTTTCTTGTACATTTACTAACTATTACTAACTATAAATTCTTAAAGTCATATTCGAAATATTTATTATTTAATATTTATTAAATATTTATTTATTAACAGTCAACAAGAATTTTTAAGAATACCGTAACTTAAATTTAGATAAATTAAAAAAATAAATAAATAAGAATTTTATTGTCGTTAAACCCCTTTGTTACTAGATAAAGTCAGGACCACAATCTAGACTTAACCCACTATGTACATTTTAAAACCTGTATTCATATTACCATTAAACTATATTACACTCAAAAAATTCAGACACAGAGTAGAAAGGGTTGTTAACCAGGTAGGTATACACCTTGCATTTGAATAGATTTATAGGCAATTCAGCAAGATGTGATGGTAGTGTATTAAACATTCTTTGACCTAACATTTCATAACTATTTGATGACTTATGTAATCTATGAAATGGTATATTTATTTTCTTACTTTGTCTGGTATTATAATTATGTATATCTTTTTTTAAGTTATGGCACGACAGATTGTTTTTTGTATAAAGCAGTACATTATAAATATAAAGGTTAACTATGGTAAGACAACGTAATTTAGTAAACAAAGGTCTACAATGTTCTAGTTTGTGTGAGTTTGTTATTACCCTAACTACCTTCTTTTGCAGTATCAGAATGCGTTGAATATGGACACTATTTCCCCAAAGTAATATGCCATATGAGATTATACTTTGGAAGAACGCAAAGTATGCAGATCTTATATAGTTATCTGGCACAAACATTTTCAGTTTTCTTATAAGATATATAACCCTAGACAATTTAGTAGTAATATAATTGACATGTGGTTCCCAGTTCAGCTTCATATCTATATACATACCTAAAAACTTAACGCTTTCTGTACTATTTTCTATTGGTAAATCTCTAAGACTAAAAAATATTTGTTGAGTTTTACTGTCCTATACATCAACTGTACACAGCAAAGATGATAGTCTCTATTGTATTGATGAAGGGAGATTCAGGAACCTCTGGACTGTCCCACATGTGTTCAGCAGTACAGCCTTCTGCACCATTGTGATGATGCCATTTCCTGGAATGCTTAGCTCTTTTAAGTTTTTAAGGAGCGCTTTCGGGATGACACCAGTTGCAGACATGACAAGGGGAATTATCAACCCTCTCTTGCCTCTACATTTTCTTAATTTCTTTGGAGAGTTCAAGGTACTTATCAAATTTTTCGCCATATGATTGCTGGAGATTATGCGTATTTGGAATGGTGATATCAATAAGGTTATCTTGCTATTCTTAACGGTGAGTACAATATCAGGTCTATTGGCCAGTACAGTCTGTCTGTTAGTATTGACCGGTCCCAAAATAGCCTAAAACCAGTGTTTTCAAGTACACTTTCTGGAATATACTGATAGTATGGCACTCTGCTACTTATGAGCCCATGGTAAAGAGCAAGTTCCTGGTGGATAACTTTTGCCATCTGATCATCCCTACGAGCATAATCCATATTGTTAGGACTCTGCAGGCCGAAGTGACTTGTTGAATAGTTTTGGATGCATCACCACACATTTTGCACCTATCATCAGTCACATTGGGATCTTTAATGATGTATTTAAGGTAACTTTTTGTGGCTATGACCTGATCTTGGATTTCAATTATGAACAGATCTCCAGGAACAGATCTCCATGTGTCAGCCAATAGTTTGATGCTTTTTGTCAATGTGTTATTGGCCCAAGTCATGAGGATGCCTCCCATGTAACACTTTACACTTCCAGTTGTCCTCAAGATCCTTCCGCATGCCAAATGGCACAACCCCATCAATATCTCCCCCAAGGTTCAATGGAGTAAGCCCAACATCAGCCCTTATTATTGCTGCATGGAGACTCAATGTTGTTTGTTCGTGTTGAAAATAATCTCACAGATTCATAATTTGTTTCATATGGAGCTGTTGCAGGTCTGTAAGTCCTCTGCCACCATCCTCTCTACTAATCACAAATTGTTCAATTGCAGACTTAGGATGATTAGCTCTCACATTGGTAAAGTTTACTCTTATTTTCCTCTCAAGATCATCTAAGTCTGTTTTTGTTCAGCGAATTAGTCCGAATGTGTACACAAGTGTTGGAACTGCACATGAGTTGATTGCCTTGCACAACCTCACTTCAGATAGCTTAGTTTTCAGCAACGTTTTGACTCTTTCTATAAATTTATTTGATGTAAGTTGCTTCATAGTTTTGTGCTCCATATTGAGAGCTTGCTGCACTCCCAAATATCTATATTTATCGTCCTCATTCAGAGGATCAATTGTTTGTCCATCTTTAAGAGTGAATCCAGCAGCCTGCTGTATTCCTCTTCAAACACTTATTGTTCTGCACTTATCCAGTCCAAAACACATCTGAACATCTCTGGTAAACACTTCCACCGTGCTTAAAAGCACTCGGAGTTCTACCTCCTTAGCTGCATATAGTTTCAAATCTCCCATATACAGTACATTTTTTTACTAATTACACCACCTTCAATTTCAAATCCGTACCCTTGATCATTTAACATATGAGACAAGGGATTCATGCCAAACAAAATATTAATGGATTTCAGGAGTCACCCAGGAAGATTCCTCACTTTATATATATTTTAGCAGTGCTGACAGTCTCTCCATTACAGGATAGATGAATATTTGTTTTCCATATTGTCATGAGGTATTTATTACTTTTGGTTCTACTTTGTAAATCCTTTGCACATGTATCAACTAGGAGTGAGGGACCGATTCGAACGCCTTACGATAGTCAACATAACCCACATACAAACTTTTTCTTTTGCTATTTGTTTGTCCCAATATGACAGCATCAATCAGCAGCTGTTCTTTACACCCCCTTGAGCTCATTGGGCAGTGGCTTTTAATTTTTGTTTCTGCGTATCTAGGACCTGGGGGACAGTCATGTTTTCAGGATTAAAACCCGCGTGGCACTTGGCTTTATCCATAAGGGCATCCACCAATCGAATCACCCTTTTGCTCATGTTCCCATTAATATATTGACTTAATCATCCAATATCTAGCTGAAGCCCTTTAATCTTCTTTATCAATCTTCTTTCCCAAGGTACTTTCTCTTTCCAAGGCTGGCCAGGTGCTCTATCCTTTAATCCCAGAATTCTAACAGTACCCACTGCTGAGTAATAGAAACCTAAGAGGACCTCCTCAAGTGTATTAGTATTAGTATTAGCCCTTAACATCCCTATCGGGCAAGGGCCTCTTTCTATGAAAGGTAGCTGGGTTCTTGCAGACCCGGGTAGCTAGTCCGAGAGAGATCAGTCTTTGATAGTGTCCAAGTTAAGTTTTATAAGGTGTCTCCAGGTTTGACGATCCTTGGCTTGCGTCGTCCATCGGTTACCAAAGGTGTGCCTGATGTCGTCTGACCAGCGTGTTTTCTGTCTTCCTATGTGCCTTTGACCTGTCCTAGGGTCCCATGAAGTTATTCTGTATGTCCATCTGGTGGGTTGTAGTCGCATGGTGTGCCCTGCCCATCTCCATGGCTTGCTGTGGTTGCTGCGTCCCTCATACCTGTCCTCCTGCGTATTACATGATTGGGTATCCTATCTTTTAGTGTGATCCATAAAATTTTCCTCTCCATTTTCCTCTGACAGATTTCTATGGCTTGTCTGTGCTTCTTCGTTAAGCTCCATGTTTGTGCTCCATATATTAAAACCGGGAGTATGCACATGTTCATGACTTCGGCCTTTAGGTGAACCTTGTATGAATGATCTAGGAGGATGAATTTAAGGGACCAGAATTTGGCTGCTGTGATGCGACGTGCTATTTCTTTGTCTGAGTTATTCTGGAATGAGAAAATCTGCCCCAAGTAGGTGGTTTCTTGGACATACTCAAGCGGTTCCTTAGTAGTTAGTGTGATGGCAACTTCGTTTCTGTTCGTCATTAGTTTGGTTTTTGCTGAATTCATGGTTAGACCTGCTGCTGCACTTAGGTTTTCCAGAGCGTTAATGTGTGATTGTAGTTCGATTGGTGTGGGGGCAAAAAGCACGATGTCGTCTGCAAATCTTAAGTGGGATAGCTTTGTCCCATCTATGTTGACCCCGTAATCACCTTCTATTCCTCTGAATATACTCTCCAGTAAGCTTATAAAGAGTTTAGGTGACATTGGGTCCCCTTGACGCACCCCCCGTTGTAGCTTAAATTCTCTGCCTTGTTTATCAAGTTGAATCCTTGCCGTGATGTTGGAGTATAGTTTGGCTAGTACTCTTATGTACTTATCGTCTGTTCCTTGGTTCTTTAGGGCTGTTATTAGTGGTACATGTTCAACTGTGTCAAATGCTTTCTTAAAATCTATAAAAGCCAGATAAAGATCCTGATTGAATTCCTGGGTTTTCTCTAAAAGCTGTCTGACTGTGTGTAAATGGTCTGTAGTGGAGTAACCTGCACGGAATCCTGCCTGTTCCTCTGCCTGGTTTTCGTCCAGATTGCGGTTGATCCGTTTAGTGATGATCTTAGAGAATATTTTATATATGTTAGACATTAAGCTTATCGGGCGGTAGTTGTTGATGTCTTCTTTATTCCCTTTTTTATGCAGCAGTATTATGTTATTGGATTGCCATTGCTTGGGGATATTCTCCGTCTTGAGGACTTCATTGAAAATATTTGTTAGATGTATTACTAGCTCTTCACCTCCCGCTTTTAGCTGTTCATTGGTGATGTTGTCTTGTCCTGGCGTTTTGCCTACCTTCACTTCCTTTATTGCTACTCTAACCTCGCTCTTCAATATTGTAGGGACGTCCTGCACTTCTTCTAGAGGAGTTGAGATGAATTGAGACAGTCCTTCGGTTGAAGTAGCAAGTGTGCTCTCGTATAGTTGTTTGTAAAAGGCTGTGGCTGTCTCCACTATGTTCATTCTCGTAGTGACTTTCGTTCCATTGGTTGTTTGGACTTGCTTGATGAGTTTTTTGCCTTGTGTTAGCTCTTTCTTTATTTTCTTCAATGACTTAGACTTCTTCATCTCCTGCTCTACTATTTCTGTTTTATATTTGCGTAAGTCTTGTCTAATGGCTCTTTTTGTGGTTCTGTTTAGTTCTGTGTAATGCTACCTAGATTCATCGTTGTCATCCCTCGCCGTGTATGCCTCTGTTCGTCTATTTATTAGTTGGAGTGTGGTTTCGCTGAGTTTCGACTGCTGCCTGGACTTGCCTTGTGTTGCTGCTTCTGTGGCTGCTTTTTGAATGCTCTGCTCGATGCTATTGTAGTTTTCCTGGGTGAGGTTAGGATCCATTCGTGCTCTGCTTTCTAGGTTTGCCTGTAGCTCTTGTTCAAACTTTATAGGGTTTAGGGCCCCTTCTTTTGGTTTCCGTTTGTGGAGGAGTTTGCGTCTTATTATTTTTCTTTGCATATTGACTGTCGCGTGTACCATCCTGTGATCCGTGTCGAACTTTAAGCCTTTGACTGTTCCTACGTCTTTTATGAGGTGTAGGTTGTCGCTTAGAATATAGTCAATTTCGTTTTTAACCTCCCCGCCTGGTCCTCTCCAGGTCCACCTGTCTCTTGGATTTTACCTGAAGAAGCTGTTGGTGATCTTAAGGTTCTGTCCTTCGGCAAATTGGATGAGCCGTTGTCCTCTTGTGTTTCATTCGCCTATTCCATATGGGCCTACTGGGGTTTCTCTAGCGCCCCTAGTGTGTCCTATCTTGCTCTTGAAGTCGCCTAATACAAAATTAATATTTGCTCTATGAGTGTTTATGGTATCGTCTAGCTCTTCGTAAAATTCTTCCACTTCCTCATCTGAGCTGTTTTGTGTTGGAGCATAGACCTGTATGGCTGTTACTGTCGTGTTGTTGATGTTAAATTTCGCCACGGTGATCCTTTCCGATATCCCTATTGCTTCTGTTAAATGTTGCTTCAACTTCTTGGATATTAAGAAGCCTACTCCTCGTTGACCACCTCCTGTGCCTGTGTAACTCAGGAGTTGCCCGTTCGGTAGTTCAAGTAGTTCGTTTCCTTCTCTGCGTACTTCGCTTAAACCAATCACGTCAAATTGCATGTCCCTTACTGCTTCTTCCAGTTCTAAAAGTCTATGCTCCCATGTATTACGCTCCTCCAAATATTCAGGAAGCAACACATCATTTAAATAATCAAGGCTAACTTTTTGCTGCTTTGAGCTTTGGGAGCACGTGTTGTACTGTTGGATCCATTCCCTCAAACTCAACGATGGCACATTGGAATGCTTCTCAAACTTCAATTACTTGTTGTCCAGAAAGGATTTTCTCCAACATGGAACTCACATTATGCTCTACGTTATCACTAACAGCTTTTCTTTCCTACTCTATATCTCCCTCATTCTCATCCGGGTCTCTACTTTTGGAAGACCCATGAGCACCACTATCCCACTGCCACTCAGCTCCTCTAACATTTATGGCAGGTTCATTATTCGTGGAGGGTCCATGCAGATGCTCCCTTAACCGCTGAATTTCCGGTGCCATCCTTGCATTGCATTGACGACTCGTATTTGGTCCGACAAGCGCTGCTCAGACAAATGGGCCAATTCCGGTCTGCATCTACCAAACTCATGGCAAACAGCCTATCATCATCATCATCATCATCATCACCACCACCACCATCACCATCACCATCATCACCATCACCATCACCATCTTCATCTTCATCATCATCATCGTTAAAATTATTATTGTTGTTGTTACTGTATGCCTCTTTCTGTAATTCTGCTTTGGTAATGAACTGTACTGTATGTATAGTAGTAAAAGGTTTGTATGTTTGTATGTAAGGTTTGAAAATATGAAATTTATTAATACTGTACTGTATGTGTTATTATGTGTTATAACCTTCAGTTCAATGCTGGAAAATAAGATAAATTTAAAAACTACAAAATAAAATGTGTCTATGAATTTACATTATTATTAAAAATAAATCAACATTATTATTCCTAAAACAACTGTTTATGTATATGTTTAGACTGACTTCACATATACACATTACAGTTTACGTATATGAACATTTCACATACATCCAGTTTCACATGGAGCTGGCTGTCTAGTGTTGTATTGCCGATATGGATCATAGTGATGAAGTGATGAAGTTATTGTACAGATGTAAAAAATAAAAATAAAAATAAAAATAAAAATCTGTGATACACTCACGTAACTTTCTCTACCCTATGCATGTGCAATATAACATTACCTTCATCTTCTAATAAAGAATAAGAGGCCATATTGAAGAGAATGCCCATTCAGTCGTCTCAGCCTCAAGCAAGGAAGTAAGTTGAGTTTGTGAATGATGACTGGTTTATAATTACTCTGCAGAGATTGTTTATGAAAAAATGTTTCAAATACAAGTTTTAGCTCTTAGTATAACCACCTCGTGTACAAAATGTTAAGGCAATCATTTCAGCCTTTTTAGAAAATTTTTCAAAAAATGAAGCTTTTTTCATGCTAAATGGTAATACAATTTAAAAAAAGAAAAAAACCCTTCACTAATCTTCCTGTCACATCCTCAGATGATATCTAACTCAAATATAAAATTTTGTTCAGATACAATTTTTCGTTCTCAAGCTATCCTTTACAGACAGACTAACAGGACACATACACACATATACAGGTTTTTGAAAATGTATTTTGAGATTCAGGTGATTTCAAAATGTGTAGTAATGCTGAAAACTTGACATCAAATTTCAGGGTCAAACAAAATATGGTACTTCCTCTGCCTATGGTACATAAATATGGCATGGGTAGAGACACTACAAATTATAAACAGAACTGAATAGATTTACCCATATTATTTGTGCAGCTGAGAGATAATGAAAAAAATTATTACTGTATTTTAAGATGACAATATGGGTCTAATATCTACTTTTGATGAACAGCACAAATGTCTAAAATACTGTATTATCTTTAGCACCAAGACATTTTCAAGCTAGCCTAACTTCAATTAACGAAGTAAAATTATCAATGACAACGTCAACATTTGCCAATTGGATGTTTATGTTGGTAGCTAAAGGATGGCACTGGCCATTTAACATGGTAACTTATATGTGAAGGAAATAATTCAACTATGTGTGACTTGAGGCTTTCCTGGTGTTGAGAATATATTATTGTTTCAACCGGTTGAGTAGGAGGAGATAGCTACCGAATGCTCGGAATCAATCATCCTATTCACCTGGTTGGAAGCCTGAGAAACAATAACATAAGCAATTCAACTGTTAACCTCACCAGCACATTTTGCTCCATTCATACATGGCTATAAGTGGCTATCCAGCAACCATGTAGGCCTCCAGTGTATGCAGCAAAGGGTGCGTGTGAAAGCGCTACTGCTGCTGCTTAGTGCATGAGAGTTGGCAAGTCTGCAGTCACACACACATTCAAGTACAAGTCTCAGAAAAAAACTGCTGGGATGTTTTGTAGTACTGAATTTCAAAGTTTGGTTAGGAGAGTCAGCCAGCTGACTGGTGGCAGAACAATGTGTAACTTAGTTTCCTCATAAAATGAGAGCATTGTATATTTCCCATTTCTTGTCCCTGCTAAGATTTGTTTGGTCTTTACGCATTTCATGCTTGAATTTTTTATTGGTATGAAACTTTATCTGAATTGAATGGCAATATGTAGTTGGGTTTTGGTTATTATTTGCATTCCAACTAAAATATGAAGCAAAATAAATGTAAAACAAACTTGATTCCACAAATGAAAATTTCTAACAAAATTATTCATACTCATGAACAATAATTAACAGATCTACTTCTCTGGAATTGATTAACAGGTTTCACTCCAATGGATTAAACTTTTACTGAAATTTGGAACAAAATCATCATAGAAAAAGGATGTTTAAGAATTAATTTTGTGTTTATAGAAGGTGCTCATACCTGTCTAGCTTGCTGTGTAGCCGTACGATATTTTCTAATAGTCATGAAAGGAGAATCCAATTTAATTGAATTATCTGTGTCAATCAAAGGTTCGCTCATGCTAGCTCTCATCAACTCATCACCAAGAGCCTCTTGGAGAAATGCACGTTCACTATAAATTGCACTAGGCAGCTGAAACATAAAATGCATAAATTATAAATTTATAATGGAACTAAAAAGGAAGTATGTAAACTCAATGTATCATCAAGAAAGAAAACATGTATTTCATTTAATATATTGACACTTCACAATGTGTTCCAATTTAATTTTAAAAAGGAATTGAAATGTTACAGCAAAACATCATATGTTTGATTTGTAAGGCAAAGTATCTTCAGAAAAACTCCTAGGAGTATCAGTAAAATTCAATAGTAAAATAAATTTGATTTAATGAATGTATGCATGTACAGGGTGGCGCACGAAATGTCATACCATTTATTTTACACATAACACATATTAATTTTTATTATAGCTTTATATAAAATACATAGAATTGATCATTAGGACATGGAAATTTGTCTTTAATGCAGAGTGTGTTCAATATGACTGCCGTTTTGCCTCACAATCTCTTGCAAACGAACCCTTACATTCGTCACCACTTTTCGACACAAGTCTTCAGATAACGCATGGCACAACTCCATTACATGCGCTCTGAGCTGATTCCCAACTCTGCAGAAGTCCTTTAGACGGACTTCGAGTCAAAGCAACGAAATCCGCTTCAATATTTTCAGGTGTACGAACACTAGCCCGTCGCGACCGCTTTTTTTTCCAACACAAACTGCTCGGTTAGTCTGTAAATTATCTGTTTGATAGGAGCCCATCTTGTATTAAAGAGGGCACGAAAACGTCTCTGAGTTAAAAATACACTCTTCGTTTCGGCGAAAAACAGAACAACTTTCACCTTTTGTTCACCATTCAAACGCCTGTTGTGCGCCATTTTACAAACTAATGTCTGTGTTCGTTGTCATGGTGAAATCCGACATGTGATGACACCTATCGAAATTTCCACGAAATTCGGCTTACACTAGCACTGTTAGAAACAGCGAAACTGCTATATTACAATATTTATGAGATAATTAAATGGTATGACATTTCGTGCGCCACTCTGTATGTATGGCAAAAACATTGAACTGGTATAATATGTAGGTCTAATTGTACATTTGCTTTACAAAACATGTAAGTAAAAATATATATATATATTACACTTTCTTTAACACACTTTATTTACCTTGGTAAACTTCTGGATGGCCGTTTCGTAGGTGGTGTTGGTTAAAGAAAGTGTTTTTATTCAACTATTTATTACACAACGCTAAAGTCGGACACAAGAATGAATATATATTACATCGACATTGCTCTTGAAAACCAGTTATGGGCAGCTTAAACATGAGATTTTTATACCAAACAACTCAGAATTCAACTGTACACCCATGTAAGACTTCGCAATGTGCTGTCACTATGTAGAGTTTTCCAGTTATGTGCTTGAATACTAAACTTTTTTGTTCTTCCAGTAAAATTTGGTTTCAAGCACATGTCTGATTTTTCAAGAGCAACAACGACAAACAAAGATAGAGATCTGAAAAGTCTTATGATGTCAAAGAAAAATCCAATTCCTATTAAGGAAGGGGTGGCCAACCTTTTTAGGTTTGAGGGCTATTTTTTATTTTAGAAATCACAAGCAGGCTACTAATAAACTAATGTAGGCCTGTCAGACACTCTGACAATCAGTTCAGACATGCCTCATTTAGTTTTTTTATATAAGTTTCACTTTTGGTGGACATTAAACACTGTAATAAAGATGGTGAACCTAGTTTTGTTTCCAGATGTTTGACATGTTACAAATTATTGAAAATCTATTCTGAGATTATCTGCTCAGGTAAAATCTCTGTACACAACCTCCCTGTCATCGAAAATTCGCATTTGGGACGATATTTAACAGGCAAGCTAACTCAGTCATCTCATTCTGAGCAGCATAGTTGCATGTAGAATAGACATAAGCTTGTAGGAATCTTCACAATGAATCCTCTATTGCCGAACCTGTCCACTCTAATGAGTCATTTATGCACTATTCAGCATTCTGACTTGCCAGGTCTGGGGAACTAGAAAAGGTTTCTAATTCCTCTCCATTTCCCAATCCCAATGAGTCTTTCTGTGAAAAACATTTTACTGACAATACTGAAAGGGATTCAGAGGAAAGATATGTTTTGATGCCTAAACTAAGATTCTATATTCTGGCTTGAGGCAGCATAATACTTATTTTCAATTCAAGGTACAGCCTCTCCAACAAAGGGTGACCAATCTGCAATCACCTAGAGTTACTCCTGTAGCTGCTTCTACAGATATCAATGTTAATGATTCTTGGAAGGAGTGGTCAGTCGACTACTTCCAAACACTACAAAGGCGTTCAAAGTGGACTTAGGTCCTACCCTTTAGGAGTACCTTTAGGTACTCCTGTTTTGGTCCTTAAGGGCAATGACCCCTTATGAAATGAGTGTTAGGAGTTGTTCATCAAGTTCACTGACAGCCTAATCTGAGTAGTGACAATCCACACTGCTATGGGTACCTATAAGAGATGAATCGTCAAACTTTGCTTCATTGCCTATTTCTGAAGTTAATGATTAAATTCATCAGTCCGCTGTTGTGTTGATACTCAATTTGTATCGCATTAATGTTTATTAGTTAATTTTAAGTGCATGCCATTTGCATCACCTTTTTTCTCTCATTGCCTAAATCATTACTCATATTTCAAGGTTTTACATAACTTCGCATTCAATTCAAGATTATTCCATAAGTGGAATAATCACGGGCATTATATTCAGTTATGTAAACCCTTCTTTAGCTTTTGTTTAATATTTATCATAATTCTTTTCATTTCTTAATTATTTTATATCAGTTCTCCAAAGGTAATTAGGCAATAAATGTTGCATTTGTTCATAAGTGGCCTTTTTTCGCCCACTCTGTTAATTTCTCTATACAAGGCAAACTATTTACCGGTATGTCCTTCTGTGTACATTTTGTGACAACTTTTTTGCATATCATGCATTAACAATGGCCTTTCATAATTTTTTATATGAGGCTTTGTGTCTGAATTCATTTATTTTTCACTATGCTAATTTAAATAATTTCATACATACAAGATTAAATTAAATTCATATTTTATCTTTGTTTTATTATGAATTAATTTCAAATTAATAATTTATTGTGAATTCTCATGACTTATTATTTAATTTAAGTTATTACGTAATATATTTTTGAACTGGTGGCTATCTGCATCTACACCAATCAGAGTTCAGTCATTAGCCAGCTTGTAGATCCTGTAGCATCTGCTATAATTCTTCACTTCTAAGTCATTCCTTCTTGAAGATACACATCTTCACAGGCCCGTTGGCCTAATTTCACATCTTTTATTTGAGTGCTATCCAGAAGAAGAATTCCAATAGTCACTTCAAGATGCCAACGTGTGTCCGCTTATTATGAGTCATAAGTACTCGCCATGCACCACATCGTCAATCAATTAAAGGTATGTGAAGATAGTCTTTCATATTGGCTATTGTTGCATAAGATTAGCCATCTTGTTCGAAGTGAGATCTTCGATTCTACGTCTTCATTGTGTTTACTGTGTTTAATGTCCGTCGCCGTGGGTGAATCGGTAGCACGCCTGCCTTCCACTCCGGCGGCCCGGGTTCGATTCCCGGCCGGGTCGGGGATTTTTCAGTAGTTAAGATAATACACATTGTGCGCGATTCCTTAATTATAATACAAAGCCATTATATTCAATTCATTCATAATTTTGTGAACATTAATTACTAGAGCAAAGATGCTCCATTATTGTGAGCTTATTGATCAAACATAATCAGAATGGAAGCTGACTGTAATCAAACCTACACAATTTGTGACTAAGCAATTATTATTGTAGATCTGGATTCTACAGTTTAACATCAAGACGAGATATAACTCTTACTGCAGTAACTGCTATTTCCACACAATTGCATGGTGGTCCTCTGGGTTTTTATACATTGTACATTAAAGTAATTGACTATAACAGCTTTGTGGTTGTTTGTATATTAAATATTATAAATCATATTTTAGACAGTCAATATTGCTTCCTGTGCATGTTGAAGGTTAAATATTCATCTGTGTAAATATTGTATCAAGAAGCCTCAAGCAGGAATTTCTAAAGGGTATATTTTATTCATTGTTAATTTCTATTGCTTATGGAAGGCACAATAAATAATTGTCTTTCATATTTTGTCTTTCTTCCAGGATGTGAATGGTAAGGGTAAATCAACTTAACCTGTTTAAACCTAATCTCATTTACGATCCACTGCAGTTCTTGCCACCACAAAAGGTAAGAAACACTCAAACATTAAGACCAATCAAGTAGCAATAAAAACTGTTAAAAAGCAAATGTATTTTGGAAAAACAACCCTGCAGATAAATTATTTCAAGCCACTACAGAACTTTTCTGGCTTCCTTCCCTCCTCAGTAACATGGCTGAAAAACTGTATTTAATATTAAGAATTTGGAAGTTAAAGGCATCCCTGAGCTGGATGGTGCTTTTAGGCTGATATAAAGTACTTCAAGATTGCCAAAGAATATGCAGGCGAAAGTGAAAGCTATTCTATTAACAGTATCTAACAGGCATGCTTGAAGATCACTTAAACATTAAAAAATATATGAAAAAATAAAAATAATAATAATAATAATAATAAAATAAATAAAAAATAATAATAAATAGATTATTAAAAAGCCTGCAGCTCCTATGGTTTTTATATAGATGAAAAGGGTTTTATGTGTAGAAAGATATTTTATCAGATCGAAAGGCTACTTTTATCTTCGTCAAGCACAGAAACCTTTCTGAGTCATTACACTGATGAAAAAGAGTAAAAATAAGCCTAATAATAAAGTAATAATTAAAACCTAGCTAAATAATGCTGTTCCTAGATAGATGAGTATACTGTGAAGTTTTCCCTACATACGCCATGGAGACCCTTATGGTTCCAAATTGGAGTATAGCTGAGGATGAGTTGCAATGCACACTCAAAACATGTTCATGTTCTTGATTTAAGTGAAGTTGTGTACATAAAATCTCCATCTCAATGTATATTTAATAATATATATATATACTTGAGACCAAAATTTGACACACATAACTTCACTTAATTCAAGAACTAACCTTAACATGTTTTTCATCATGATTCATCCTCATACTCCATCTGAGGTAGGAATAACAGCTGCGACTCCTGTGGGTGTTTTACTAACCTCTTGATTAGATCATCATATCAGTGGGTATATCAAAATTCATCAGCTGGTTCGTTTTTGTGGATATAATTTTTCTGTGTACGTCCCTGGACGTACCTCTTCAGTTCTGGCTACAAAGTCTAATTTCATGATCGTTTTTCCAAAAATGTGCAGCTATTGCTGATTTATCGATCTGTCCATATTTTATATTATGTCTAATATGTTCTTTTGCTCTTAAGTTACATCTGAATTTCTATTAGTTTTCACAATGTATTTTAGATTGCAGTTAGTGGATCTTAACAAATTTCTTAAATTATTTCTATTTATTGGGGCTGTACCAATAATGTTCTTTCAATATTTTTTCTAAATTTCTCATCTGCCCAGGGGTCTGAGAGTGGTAGAATCATTTATTTGTTTTTGTTGACTGTATTTCCTTATTTTCCTCTGTTGCTATGGACATGATGCTGTGGTATTCGAAATCATATTCTGTCTTGCTTCGAGGGATGTTGATAATTCTATATATAAGGCTATTCAGTACTGCTTCTTTGTAGTCTATAGGGTTAAAACCATTCATTTTAATGTAGCAATCTGAATGTGTAGGCTTTCTCTATATTCCAAATTCTAGTTTGATATTTTTGTTTATGATTTGGAGGAAATTATCTGTTTATTCTTCTAGTGTGAAGTTCAATGCACTATCCTGCAGATTTATAAGTTTTAAGCATTCTTGGACTTGTTTTTGATTGACTATGGCAAAGATATTGTCTACATATCTATGCCAGTCTTGTACATGTGAGGGAAAGCAGATATGACATGAGTTTCTAACAAGCTCACATACAGATTACAGCTGGTTATTATATTATATTTATTAACTTTACTATATAAACTTCCTATAAAATTTTAGGAATATATTTGATAACTTCACTGTATAAACTTCCAATAAAATTTTACGATTCATGTAGGCCTAGCAGTAAATGTTTCACACCAGAATTTTTTAAAGAGTATGCCTACACATGGGCATAATTTCAGCTTTTTAAGTGGGGTGACAAGGTCTGGGGGGTATGAAAATTTTAAAAAATTGGCATTAAAATGATGTAGTTTAAGCATTTTTAATACTTTTTTACATACCATATCAGCATAAATGTTAAATAATTTATACTTGTTGTTCCGTTTATTATTTATGTGCCTTGTTATACTAAAATGTTTTATTTTTAGTCACATCAACAACACTTGTTTGCAAATAACTGATATTTTTACTGCCGATTTTTGGGGTGGCGAAAAGAGGGGTTTGGGAATTCAAGGGTGGCAACTGCCACTCCTTGCCACCCCATAATTACGCCGCTGTGCCTACATAATAGTAAATTTTCATGAAATTACCCTTGTTCCAATTCTATTTACATTAAAACATTCTTCTGCAGTGGCCTGTACTTCATACACTTCTTCAGCAAAGGACAACTGTTCATGTGCTCTGATGCTACTGGTGCAAACTGGTGAGAAAAAGCTAATAGATGAATCAGTGTCATCTTCATTTCTTATAGGTGTAATATTTTTCTCTCTTGCACCATTTTTCTTGTCTGCATAATGTGTGCAAACATCCTTTAGAACAGATGCATAGTTTTCATCGATAGAAGTGGTGCTAGCCTAGAACATATCAATAATGTTAGTCCACATAAATAACAAACAAGAGATGCCACAAGTCTACATATTTCATTAATTAAATTCAATAATTGCAGAGAAGCTGTATTCTTATCCAAAATTTCAAATCAGTCACAATTCATCATAATGATAATAGGCTTCCACACCCTGAGGTAGTAGGCCTACCAAAAACTTTTTGGCTTCCGGGTATCTTTACAGTATTGCAAGCTCAAGGCCATACATAGATACATAGATTTGAAACAAAATGGAACAATGATAATATGGCAAATAAACTGTTCATATTATTATTTAAATGCTGTATCCTTTATTGCCAGTTTTGTGTAGTATTTATTCCTCTTTTATTTCTTTGTATTGCATTTCAAATGTAACCTTTTCACTGCTATTGTTGTACATATGCGCAGTGGCGTAGCAAGCTTAGGTGGTACCCGGTGCGGAAAATTTCTTGTCCCCCCCCCCCATTTAAATTATTAAAAGATGGAACAGTTCCAATTGTTATTTTTTGGATAGTCATAGGTAATCCCACGAGAGTTTAAGAGTTTATCGATATATGCAGCTGCAAAGAATTTATCTGATGTAACTCGTAAACTCAACGGATTATGCAAAATTAGTAATAATTACTTTGTTATATAAAAACAAGACTAAGCTTTGAAATCATGATATACTATGAATCAACCATCCATAAAGCGATTCGAGTTACCATGTTGTCGCCATGTTGTAACCAGTGCTACCAATGGTGCATATAAGACATAATAGTTAACCTAATTCAGTCAATTTTGTTAGGATTAAGGAAAGACATATATATCAAGTACATTTTACTGTATATTGTACTGTTAAACAACAATAAATTCTATTATTATTATTATTATTATTATTATTAATCTAAAGTGCGTTATAGACAGACAGATATACATTGTTTTCGTGAGCGACAGCCTGTGGGTTTCACCGTTAACAAAATGAACATCTAGGCCAAAATAGTGAAAATCTTTATTTTTTGAGTGATTTTTTTATATTTTTATATTTTGTTTTCCAAGCGAAATCTCGAATTTTGAAAGATGAATTTTGATAAAAGGACAAAATTTTGTATTTGTGTCAGATACCTTTCAAGATGTGAACCAAAGAATGGAGACAAGTTTTCCTTATTTTTACATAAAGAAAGTTTTCTCGAAAACGGCTCTAACGATTTTCCTTAAATTTTGCACGTGGGTTGGTTATACTAAGAGCTAAAACTTTTATTTGAAACACTTTTTCGAAATAATTCTCTGAAGGGTAGTTATAAGTAGGGGCGGATTTCTATGACCTAAAAATAGGATATATGCATGCATTTATGATCTAACAAACATTAAAATATGTCCAATAAAATTTAAAATATGACTTTACCACTTACACATTGTGTCATTTTTTAAAAGTTTCATTACAATACATCTTATTAAAATATAGTGTTAATTAATTAAAATATCTGTAAACTCTCAAAAAGTATCATTCTAATGCAACATTTACAAAATATGATATGAAACTTCAAAATTTCTATAATATGCACACAAATATGTCAAAAATATTACCTAAATATGCATATTAATACTAAATATGCTACAATAGTTGAAAATTTCCTAAATATGCAGTTATGTGCACAATAAAAGCCATTCCATTTTCATCAGGATGCTTGGAATCGGGTTTAAATTAGTCGGAAACCTGAAGTAGTGCAAATGGGAAAAATATATGTCATAGAAATCCGCCCATAGTTATAAGCCTCCCACTCTGAATATGCGCTCTTTGCAATACGGCATCTTGCAACATAAAATCATTCCGAAAACAAAATTTTCCATTTGGGGATGTGACACGAAGACTGGCGACAACTTTCTCTTATTTTTAAGGGGAGGCTAACTTTTATTTGGGTAGAGGAAGTTATGTGAATTATACATAATTTTTTATAGGTTGATCCTAAGAAATTTCATAAACAAGTAATGTGACTATTTTACAGAACTGTATTATTAATAATCTATTCTTAAATATGCGCTCATCTCAGTTCAAAATCTAGATTGAAGGAGACTTCAGAGTCAACTCACATTAGAAGTTTATTTTCGTCAAAGTCATGACTGCTGCAGTGGGTAGAATTGGTTGTGGCTTGGGTGATATAAAATATCACCGATTGTTGAAGTCTCATTTAAATTAATAAAACTGCAGAGACAAGCATCAACAGAAATAAACACCCCCTCCCCCTAACCATAATATTATTGTTTGTATCAACACAGCGGTCAGTTCAGCCACGTTGTATTACCTTTGTTGACTGAATTTAAAACTAAAAGAAGTTTCAATACGCATGTTGACTTGTAGAAAGTTGTTAAGCTTATTTAATTGTTTTAAATAATATTATTATTTTCTTTAAATTCCCTTGAGCGGTTTTATACTTACAAAGACACATTTTTATTTTTTCACCCCCCGGGTGATGGCACCCGGGGTGGCCCGCACCCCCCGCACCCCCTTTCCTATGCCCCACTGCATATGCGTCATTGCAAACACTGCATAAAGGCTGAGAGGTGAGAGCACTATCTCCTAGACCATTGCAATTTTCCCTTCTGGAACTGAACACCTATTAAATAATTATACTTGCATCTGTTAAAGGAATTGATTAAGGGGCGAAGTTATTAGTTTTTAGAACTTCATGTAGCATTTTTACCCTTTTCAATCAGTTCATTCTTATTATGCATAAAACACACCAGCCATATTATGGTTCTGAGCGAAGCAGGATCCCAACTACAAAGCAAGATACCAACTGTCCTTCTTGCATTAAGGTAAGTAGTGGCAGGTAGATTCTATTTTAGTGTAGGGTGACCAGATTTATGAACTTAAAAAACAGACATTTGACAAAATTTGCCTTAAAAACAGGACAAAACAGGACACTTGGATAACATAGAGTGCAGGCGTTCCT
Organism: Ectobius pallidus; assembly: GCA_964059195.1. Taxonomy (NCBI): domain Eukaryota; kingdom Metazoa; phylum Arthropoda; class Insecta; order Blattodea; family Ectobiidae; genus Ectobius; species Ectobius pallidus. Next base: position 54,284,501 of record CAXKWD010000007.1, read on the forward strand.
TCTAAGTCTCGCAGTTACAATTTAATGTCAGATAACTTATTGCTATAAATGAGACTTCGTTGTCATCAAATATTGCCATTCTTAATGAAAAGCAGTCTTATAAATTCAAGTTTTGTCAATCATTTTATGACTGAAATTATATTTACAACTGCCAACAATTACATTTTAATTTTTCACATACACTTATTACACAGAGTAATATTGGTGGATTCAATGTCAGCACTACAAGCAGTAACTGAGAACCAACAAAACACTCCCATCATTCAGGATATCAGAACCATGTATAAAATTATTGTGGAAGCACAAGGTAAAACACATTATGTTTCAATGGGTACCCTTACATGTGGGGCTGATGGGCAACGAACAAGCAGACCGTTTAGCAAAGAAAGGCAACAGCAAAAGAACAGCAAAAGAGATAACGATACAAAGGAGGCAATGGGAGCTTAAACACAAAATACATCAAAACAGAATACAAAAGACCTCCAAGGCAGGAGATATGAACACATAGCTAAACATTCAGAAAAAATCAAACACCTCCCCAGAAAAACAGCAGTAGCCTCTTCAGACTGGAAACAGTCCACGACTGTCTAGATGACCACCTTAATAGAATGGGAATTGTCCCCAGAACCAATAGATGCTCCTTGTGCGGTGAAAGTGTCCTCCTAAGCAAGGAACACCTGCTGCACTGCAGGCCCCGAGAAAAAGAAGAAACAAGATCTAGCGGGACTCTATTGGGAAGCAAGAGGACTAATGGTGTAAACCAAGCTCCAACTATTTAAAAACAACAACAATTTTTCACACATACACCCACACATATGGATCTTTTAATCTGTTGTACCTGAACTGGTTCCTTGAACATCAGAAACATTGTTCTTAACCTTAAGCTTATATTTTTCCAAAAGTTTAGGAATATTCAGTAGCATAGTGTAAAACTCTTTACAACCAACATTGTTCTTAACCTTAAGCTTATATTTTTCAGAGGATTTTATCTCTTCCAAAAGTTTAGGATTATTCAGTAGCGTATCTTGAAAATGAGTCTTAAGAATGATAATAGCTTGTACAGTTTCACTGATGAAACAATTCTTTTCATCAGTCCACAAACTGTTCATAATTGGAAAGATTCTTTCCACAACAGCATTTGTACCTGGTACAGCCAATGCAAAGCATACAAGAATTTCTATACTTTTTAAACTGAACAAACCCATTTTTGGGCATTAAAAATATCACTCCACTTTTTATCTACTTCAGTATTACTGATTTTCCATTCTTCAAGTCTGCATGTTACAATGTTGTTAACATGCATAATTTCATCAAGCAATTCATCTTCATCTATCTGAACTGATGAGCCTGAATGTATTGATTTTAGTACATTAAGAGATTTGGACATTTCATACCAGGATTAGTTTTCTTGGGTTCAAATGGAGAAACCCACTTTTCTAAATAATCTATGAAAGTACCATAAAATAAATTTGCTATTTGTTCAAATTTTGATTTTATGAAAAACCCTTCATTTTCTAACTGGGTCAAAATTGAACTAACAGTCGAAGTTTGAAAAATGTTCACGTTTCCTGTTACTGATCTTTTCTTTGAGTAAATCTAATTCTTTCACTACTTCAGTTGATGAGATGTTGGCCCTTTCAATATTTTTAATTGAATCTAAAATGTTTTCAGCTGACTTTGAATGAAGTGAAGCCAAAGAACTGACTAAGGTCTTAAAAAAATTGTTTCAATAAAGTAGGACACCTGTCCTGAGACATGAAATATGCCTTGAGAGGATCAAACATATCAATGACTGTTGTAATTCCAGGCAACAGCGATAACCATCTAGTTTTCACACTACCTAGAACCTGCTGATAATCAACAGCAACAAAATCACAAAATGACTTTAATTCTTCCACTTTTATGGTATAAATGTGGAAATATTGAAATATTTTGATAAGTACACACATCAATGGGAAGAATATCTGCACTTGTCTGCACAACATTATGTATCACATGTGAAGTACAACCAATCCCTTGAATGTCATTTTAAGTACACTTTTCAATTTATGAAAAACATTGTTCTTTCCAGCCCTCTTATGGCCTCCAAAATTTGTATTGCAATTATCTGCACACAATGCAACAACTTTATCAGTTAAATGGTTTTTTCTTTTTTTTTTTTCAAGACATCTAGAACATGATTAGCTAATAAATCAGCTGTTTCACCACTAATATTCTGGAAACAGATCACTTTAAACTTAACACCCTGATCAGGAAGAAAATATCGTACAAGAACTGGAACCAACTTCAAACTTTTATGGTTAGATGCATCAACCATCACAGAAAAATATTTAGCATTTTTAAGTTCTGCGTGGATCTCATGCATTGCATACAGTGACAGAACATTCATTACTATAGATTCACACTTTGTTCTGGAACACGTGAACTTTTTTTCGAACAAGTCCTTCACTATTTCTGATGTACAGTCCATTGACCTGAAAGAGTGGTTATGTTCTGCTGTGTGGAAACCAAAGAGACCTTCTTTAGTGGCAACACTTTTCTCTTCTTCACTTTGTAGTCCTTTATTTTTACTCACAAATTATGTAAGACACTGCCTGGAAGTCTTGGCGGTAACAGCCAACATACACTTCTTCTTCTTCTTCTTCTTCTTCTTTCTTCTTCTTCTTCTTCTTCTTCTTCTTCTTCTTCTTCTTCTTCTTCTTCTTCTTCTTCTTCTTCTTCTTCTTCTTCTTCTTCTTCTTCTTCTTCTTCTTCTTCTTCTTCTTCTTCTTCTTCTTCTTCTTCTTCTTCTTCTTCTTCTTCTTCTTCTTCTTCTTCTTCTTCTTCTTTCTTCTTCTTCTTCTTCTTCTTCTTCTTCTTCTTCTTCTTCTTCTTCTTCTTCTTCTTCTTCTTCTTCTTCTTCTTCTTCTTCTTCTTCTT